>CAEFZX010022118.1:0-28308 GCA_903066825.1 Alfaro cultratus | reverse complement strand
ATTTAAAAACAACATTCCCTCATCCTACCACACCCCAAAAAAGGATTTGGTTAAATTTTCTGATTTATATATGCTGTTTTGTTTATAATTAAACAAAAAAAAAAAAAAAAAAAAAAAAAAAAGATGAGATGCAAAATAATGTATTTGTTCTACCAGGGAGAGACTTTACCACCAGACAAAAACAAAAAAGAGCCTGACAAAATGCTTCTCAGAAAAAAAGAGAAGTTGTCAGTAAAACTGTTCACAAACCAGACTGTGTTTATAAAACAATCAAATTTAAGAGCAAGACTAGAAAAACCCTCATCTTTCCATCCGAGGAGTGGGTGTATATGACTCAGTTATAAAGCGGTTTCAGTGGCGGTAAGTTCTTGAAAAAGAGATGGGCAAACTGGAAGAGATGAGTGACAATTTAACGGGATATCAAAAGTGAGATGTAAAAAGTGGATTAACAATATCCTTATGGTGCCGATACGTTTACTAAAAAGGAGAATTTTACTGGAACTCTTCAGGAGTGACTAATCTGTTTTTTCAGTGTTAACAATGCACACACACTCCGCTCCAGAGTCTCAGTTATGGTAAAAAAACAAACAAACAAGGGACTTCTTTAAATTTGATGCAAAACAAACATGGTACAACTTAAAAAAAAAAAAAAAAAGTAAAAAATACAATCAAAATAATTTCATCTTGTGGGTTCATCACTCCTCACCTCTTGGCGTTGTCGAGCAGGATCAGCATGCTGGCTCCGCCGTCATCCTGGAAACTCTCGTAGTGATGGCGATCAGCGTTGCCGATCAGATAGTCAAAAACAGCTGTATCAATCACATCAAGGAGCCGCGGTCCCGCGTCGTATGGGGGCATTTTCTTCACCGCTTCGCAGTAGCTTTCATCATACTCCCACCTATGTGGAAAAACAAACATGAAAGTTATTTTGATAGATTAGAATAAGTTTGTTGCAATGGCAACTGGAAGTACCTTCCTGTTGGAACATGAAAGATAAGATCAGGTGTTTACAGTGGCATTTAAGAATGAAGCTCTTAAATGCTGCATTTAAGAGCTTAAGGTCAACCGAAAAATCATTAAATTACAGACATCAAAGAAACCAAATGGTCAAATGAATTTTACAAGACAGGAAATGAGGTGAAACGCCGGGTCTCCCACGGGAGCATCGCTACGGTGACTAACCAAGATCTGCAGCTCCGTTTATTTTTCCCAATATGACTTCCTTGAAGCTCTTATAGCACAACAGGTGCGAATGGACAAAAGGAACTGGTGGAATGTGCTTGTAGCTGCCCTCTGTCTACACGGTGCGGCTATACACACAAAGGAACCAGAAAGGAAAAACCAGAACTCAGAAAATCAGTTCGGCTAACTTTAGATAATGGGGAACAAACCTGAAGGTCTGGGCTGATGTGAAGGGAAGCAAATCTAACAAAACACTGTGAAAGAAAGACATTTTGGACCAAATGGATAGCATGAAAAGGTATCCATTTTTGGTATGAAATATTACACTATGCTATATGCTCATTTTAATTCACTGATACAGATATGAAGAGTTAAATGACTCATAAGAGGGTATTGGAAACCACTTAAAATAGTTATTTCATGGACATTTTAGCTCAGTAACGTATCAGCATGTTTGAAAAAAAAAAAGCAAAAAATAAAATAAAATAATAAAAATAAATTGAGAATAAAATTCAAAATAAATGGCCATTGAGGAAGGTGTACACTTCTGCCAAAAATATCTAAAATATTGAGACTAATTTGATATTTTTATATTAAAACTTGGATATTGCCTGACGTCAAAGCCAAGAGAAAAATCTCTATAAATTTCCGATATTAAAACGACATTCTGACATGGTCAAGTCAAAATTTTGAAAAAAAAAAAAAGTTGTCTGAGATTATAAAGTCCACTTCCAGGAAGAACTTGGCCTGCGTCAAAACATCTGAGGACCAGATTCGATGCAGCAACGTGTTTCTTACAAGTTTCTGAATTTACAATTTCAAAGACTACCCTAGTTTTAATTTCATAAATGTATATGCCTTTAATCATGATAAATTGTAATTGTTTTTTTCATGCAAATGTACAACTTTTCAACATCAAATAACATCACCTTCTTTTCTTGTAAGCATTTCTTTGGGCAGAAATTTATCCCTCGGTGGATTTTGTTTTTCTTTGACCTGTATTAATCATAACACTTCAAAATTCTTATAATAAAATTGCTATAATGATTTCTACACATGAAAATGCTTTGGGAATGCTGCACACTCTATTACGCAGCAAAACAAAAAGAAAACCTGATCAAATTTGTTATTAATCTACAGAAACCGAGAGAAAAAAGTGACAAGCTGTTCAAATAAAACTAACTTTTTCTTTACAAATTTCCTGTATAGGTTGAAAAACATTTGAAGTTTTAACTTTCCTGTGGCTCACTTTTATACTTGTAAAGTATTTACATACTAAATATGTTATTCCCATGTACAAATATAGTCCTGGTAAGAGCTACTAACAAACATTGTTTAGGTCTCCAAAACTAAGTTCTCATTAATCTTGTATGAAATGTGTCTGGTATTTCAGAATAGTTTTATTAATTATCAAAGTTATTTAAAAGTAGGCATTACTACAGTAAATTCAACGAGAAAATGCAGCCCAGTCTTGACCGAGTCTTCACTGGAGGTGGAAGAGTTTCATTTTTAAAAACTTTCCGTTAACCTTCAAAAACATTTAGTAGGTTAAGCTTCACCCACTTGTGCTAATAACGTCATTTCTGGTGCAATATATGGCCAAGGTGTCTGCCAAATTACACAGTTTACAAACCACTTGTTGATGTTTGACAGATAAGCTCGGTTTCAGTATAGACCAAGCTTATCTGGCATTTGTTAAAATTCATCTTTCGTTCTGGAGCAACGTTGGAGTCTTTCATTATTGTCCAAAACAAAAACCTAGCAATAACGTTGTGATGCGTCTTTAATGCGTTAAAAATCGAGCTAACGATTTGAAGGAATCGTTCACCCACCTGTAGGTGGATTTATATGACTACATTTTGAACAGATCCTGTAGTAATCTCCAGAAAAAGAAAAAAAAACAAAAAACTAGAAAAACCCTGTGATTTGCTACTTTTATTGCATCCAGTTAATTTCTCTTTCCCAAAAATCTAATTCCGGGACTTCCTCTTTACGATGATCTTTTCACTGATCTCATTAAAGAATATTATTGTGCTAGAAGTTCCCAGGCAAAATACAATTTCACAATAAAGAGATTCACCAGGACATCTCACTGTACCTGGGTAATGATGTATCCTTCATCTGGACCTACTCTGACTTGATCAGTCTTGGATTTATTCATACTCCTCTCTCCTTTCTGCCGTCTCTTAACTAAGAGTAACTAATAAAATATTCTTCTTCATGTAGACATGCTGTGCTTTTTCTTCTACGGCACAATATTTAATTGCCCATCATAAAAAAATACATCCACTAATGTTCCTGCTATCCAACAACATAAGCTCTTCATGACCAGCAGTCCATTTTTCTAAAGCTTTTGACACCATCGTCCACTTCACATTACTTAAATGTCTTCCAGATGTTTATTCTAAACAAACTGTGAAAGGTTTGGAAATTATCTCATAAGTAGTACCAGGCAGTTCAGATAGACGGTTCTATTTGGACCCATTGCAAATACCCAAGGGAATCCCACAAGGCTTAGTTCTTGGCCCATTGGGGTTTTTTCCCTTTTTTAAAAAAGACAAAAATAAAATAACCTGGGAGAATTTAAACTTTACCCTCGTCATATATTCAAAAGTAAGAGATGAATTGGAACTTAATGCTCAAAACAATCTTCGGAATAAAACAACCTGGCAAAACAAAGTCAAATATACAAAATAATGAGCAATATCAGCGTTGAAGACTGAAGATGGGGTAAGGCATTTTAAGGATCAGCATCTAAATGTACAGTGCCATAACAAAGTATTTCTCCTCTTTTCTGACAGGTGTGTATTTTGTAGATCAATAAACAAATTTTAATAGATGGCTAATAACAACAACAGCAGCAACTGCTGTGGAAGTGTGTCTCCTGTTTAAGGTCAAGCTAAAACATCAATATATTTTTACTCTGGACTTTGACTTTGCCTCTCTGAAATAACAATTTTGGTCATTTTTCTGGGCTTGTTTATGTGTTTCAGATGATAATTCTACTATGTAATAAAAAAAAAAGTCTTCTCCCAGCTATTTCATCACAAAATAAACATAAATAAATAAAATTAATAAAAAATGAACTAAAATCTAAAACCAGTCACATAAAAATAAGTGTGATTTGTATGACTAAACTGTATACAGCAACTACATCTAATCATATTTTCAAATTTATCAAACAGTGGAGAATAATAGCAAAACTGACAATGCCGACAGTACAGACACTTTCGCTTTTTTTTTAAACAGCGTTAATTGGAATTTATTGTGACAACTAATCAGCTTTCTTGTTATAATAAGAAGTTTTTCACTTTTAATGGTAAATTACAGTATATGATGAATGCCCACCCCTTAGAATAAATACTCCAATCTTTTCTGCCAAATGCAGAACATTTCCTCTTTGTACAATTATTGCTAAAAGAGAAGCAGGCCACCATCATCTATACCACAGGTTTCTGCTCCATTCACCCATGCGAAAGCCACACTAATCATCAGAGGTCTCTTGGGAAATGACAAGATGTCTGAGTCTGCAGAAGTGAATTTGTTGCTGAAATGTAGAACTGTGTGTAACTTCCCTCACCAGCAGAAACAGCATAGACACCCAACTGCATTCTGACCTCATGTTATGAGCAATCAAAGCTCACCCACATTCAGTCATCAGCCTGAACAACACAACATTTGCATTTTTCTATTAAACCGAATCGAGCTTGTGTCACAGAATTGTCCCAGGCGGCCGTGAAGCCCACACCCACCTGGCCAGTTTGCCCTCTCTATATGTGCGGCCCCATGGGTGTCTGTGTTTCTGCAGGGGCCACACGTCCGGCAGCCAGAGGGTCAGCGAGCCCTCCATGGTTTCACCGTCCGCACACGCCGGCTCCGTCTCCCGGCAGTAGTAGCACTTCCCATAGAAACACGTGTTGTTACCTGAAGAGAGGAACGATGAGAACGGGAATGACACGGCTGCTGTGATTTACACACAAAATAAACTTAAAATATACGTTTCATCAGGAATAAGTCATGACACTGACATTTTACGGAAAGTTGTTAAAGATATTCCAACTTCCAGCAGCAGTGAAGTTATGTGTTTGTTTGTTTTTTCATCAGAGTGATTAGTGTTTTTTTTTTTTCAGAAAATGTACTCTGAAAGTTGCAGGTTTGCAGAATGACTGACGAGTTCAAAATTCATATGTTGCTCATTTGCATTATAGTAAATCAAAAAGGAAAAGCAATGAAGCAGAATATTAACCCGGGTTCAGAGATGAGTCAGCGTGATGTACTGAACGAACGGTGGATTCACAAGGTGTTTAGATGCCCCAGTGTACCGTTTTATTTTTTATTTTTATTTTTTCTTTCCCCATCAGTGTGATGCAAAAAAACCCCAGCTTTTCCAGATTTGTATGATAGTTTCAGATGATTTATCAGAGTGACTAAAATCTACAAAGATTAAATGTTTCTGTAAGATTTCAGAGTTGATAAAAAAAATAAAAAAACAAGGCATAAACTATCCAGAAAGAAAGAAGGAAAAATACTAAATCAGCCAGAAAAGCTATTAAACCATTTGGTGTTTTGGTTGACAAAAATAAAATGTAAAAATCAAGACAAAAATCTAGTAGAGTAATAACAATAAGAGTCAGCAAAGGTCTGACGATAGCAAGTAAATTAATGTTAGCAAATTAAAAAATGTAAATATAGAACGAGTCTGAGTTAATTCAGCCCTTCATCTAGTCCAGGGGCCTCCAACCTGCGGCTCCGGAGATGCAAGTGGATCTTTGAACCTTCTGCAGTGGCTCTTAATAACTTTGGCTAAAAATGAAAAAGAACCAGCTAATGTTTTTAAATTTGGAAATAATAACCAACACATCTTTTAACAATTATTTAGTCTATTTCTACAATATTTGCATTGAATTATAACAAAGAATGACACTAAAAGTACTAGTAATATGTTTTTTGTCATTAATTTGTTTTTATTTATATTTTATTTTTAAAACCAATCCATCCTCTTTTTGCTAGGTTTTATGTTTATTTTAAATCCTACAAACAGAAATAAAAACGTGCTTCAGAACGGCGGGAGATTGTAACTGAAGCACGCTCCTGTCCGTTCTCCTTGCAGCAAGTAAAACTAAAACTCTCTTGTCTTTCTTTGTGTGGTGTTTGAATGTTTTAGGTTGTTTGAACCTGACAGAACCCTTGCAAACCCAATACTGAACCCCGTCTACTTTTCTCCACAATTTCACATCAAAAGGATATTCAGATTTTGCAGATAATCTAGTTCTACATTTTATCACCATTTCAATTGAACTGGTTCTAATCCCACTTTGGAGCCTGAAGGCTCATATGATATGTCAGATTGTGCCCTGGGAACAAAACTAAATAACTGCGAGACCTCCTGCAGGGGAACCCAATTTACCACATTTTAACCTCAAACACTAAAAACTGTTTGTGTATGAAAAGGTGAAAGGTTGAAAATGATCTTCTCACAAAAACATTGAAGTTATTAAATGAGTCACTAAAAAAACCACAAACATAATCAATAAGTCAAGTTGGTGACACAGAGCAAACTCGTGTGATTTAAGTAGGCAACTCTGCTGCACTGTGTAATAAAAAAAGAGCCACAGCTGCCTCTCTACATACTTCACAGGGAAAAACTCTCATATGCAAAATATGTCCTTTCTACACATGCTGGATTTTCTCTGCCAGTCTAACACACTGTAAGATATCACTTTTACCTGTGATGTAATCTGATAAAGCTGCACAGTAATATAAAAACCTTATTAATCGTCATTTAACGTCTGAACTGCAACTCGCCAACACTGAACTCTGTCGACTGTATTTATCTTCTAAGGTGGTTTTACATAAAGCTTCTCCCAAATATATTGATTCAGTCTCCAGATCAGTGATTAAATGAATCATTTCAGCCAATCAGGCCGGAGAACTTGACATTCCCAAAGGAAATGAAAATGATGGGCCATAAAGTTTCCACACTCCCTCCAACATCGACCTGTGTATAAAAATTTGCTTTTGTTTTATTTCAGGGATAATCGCTAAACTAATTATACTTTTCCCTGTAAATTTCCTCCATCTGCCTGAAACTTGACGTGTTTACCAGAGTCATGCGTTGATTAAACCAGCCATCTTCTGTAATAATTAGATTTGCTTCTTTTTTCCCCCGCTTTGATTTAATTTAGTCTAGAAACATTACAAGATCCCTGCAAAGATGAATATATTTTCGCAATTGATCTTCTGTTAATTTTAGATTTATCAACCGTAATATTAACTAGATCTGGATTACTTTCTTCTACGACTGAAATATGTTCTAACTTTAAAGTATCTAAAAAGAAAAAGTATTTTATCCCCTGAGAAAGTAAAATATCGCTGGCATAAAAACCTACGTATCTTACATCGAGTATCTTTAAAACAGAGTCAATGCATTTCTTAATCCTGCTATGGGAGTGTGGTGTGGGTTTTAGGGCTGAACTGAAGGGAAAATAAAACCACATTTTTGAAATGTCTGAAATAAATAACACCAGATAACAGAATCAAACACCTTTTCAGCATCACAAATCAAAATGATTTTACTAATATGTCCCATTACATATAAAGCTCATCCTGAGTCTGTTTGTCTTTAAGAAATTCTGTTTGATCTAGTAATTACTTGCAATATTTAGTTTATGCTTGATAGTTTAAAAAGAGTGCAATTAAAATTAATTGGTCTGACTTTTCCCCCAAAGAAATTTGAAGGAAGAGAAACACTGGTTTGCTTCAACACGTCCAAAAAATGGAGGAGCAGCAGCTCCTCTTCATCTTTATGAAATAAAAACGGACTTATAGAGCAGGTAAAGAACAAAAATCATTTTCTAGATATATCTATATATCTATATAGATATATATAAAAACATAAAAGGATTTTTACATTTTGCTCCCGACTAGCAAAGACTGCTACATAGTTTGTGCTACAGACAGAACGATCTCCCCAAAATGGAAAACCAAGAAAACATCGCAGCAGAACAAGCTGGATGCTCAGAAAGCTGCACCTGTTCATGGAAAGTTGAGTGGAAGGGAAAAAATGTGGCAGAAGGTTCACAAGCAATGAATCTGACTGAGAATCTGCTGAGTATTTTCAGGAGGAAGGTGTGATGATTCAAAAGATCAGAAATAAAAGTTTTTAAGATCTCATACCATGAGATTCACTTTCTGAATTGAACTCTAGAAATAAATTAGCACTTTGATATTCTAATTCAAAGAGGCGCACCTGTACCTTACAGTTGGTGTGAAACCGAGCTGCACAGTAATAATAACATCATTCATCACATTCGCCTGTCACCAACACATTGCACTTCATGCTGGTTTTCCTCAAACTAATCTTCTCAATCTTAAGTAGAACTGTCTCCTGCAGTGGTGTGATAAATGTTCTCCCCCGCATTAAAATGTTTGAGATCAAGCAAATTCTAATTTTGGAAAAAGATAACCTGAGTCAATACAAAAATAAGCTTTTAAATGATTTTATCCTAAAGTGTGTGTGTGTGGGGGGGGGGCGGATCCAAACCAGCCTGGCCCTCTAAATCATAAAGCTCAGATGTCAGTAAAGTACATTTTTATGAAAGCTGAGCTCAATTTTAGCAGCCAAACTAAGGCCTGATCATTCTGACCTTATATATTTTAAATAGAGTCTCTCTGAAGGCTGAAAGATTTCAAACATCATGTAAAACAATGTAAAAAACCTAAAGGTTACAAAGTCTAAAATAACCTGCAGCATATCGACAGTTTTTCCCATGATTAAACTAAAGGTTTAATTTTTTTAAACTAATGATAAATAGATTTTTTTTATACAAGCATTTGAAGTGAGCATCTTTCATAGGGCGGAGGACAAACCCAGAACTGACTGGAGGGACTCGATTTCCCATCTGGTCTGGGAACAACTCGGGATCCCCAGAATGAGCCGGAGGACTGGGTGGGTTTTCGTAAAGTTGTTAAGGCTTTTATATTTACAGTAACTGTGGTGTAAAAGGTGGAAAATTCCTGAAAATGTTTACAGAACATGACGCATCATCATAAAAATGCAACTTTATAAAAATTTATTGTTTTTTTGTTTTTTTTGATGACCAAAATCAGAAAATCCTTTATGATGCATATCTGAAGACTTTTACAGACTACGGTTTCTGTGCTGTTTAATTTTACCTTTGTACCTGCAAAAAAAACCTAATTGGGTCATCTTTAGGTTCCAAAAATAAAGAAAAGCAAAAAGCAAAATTTCAAAGTAAAGAATGGAGTATAGTACGCTGATAACAGATTTTTTTTAAAGCAGAGTTTGGACACTTTTTACCTTTAATTAGTTTGTCAAACTAAAAAAAATTGTGCAAAGTCCTTGGTTTGGATGTCTAGGCAGGTGATGAAACTGAACTTTTTCTGATTTCTTAATGCGCGTACATTCAGTCATTGAGTAAAAAAGCAAAATACTGATGGCTAAAATGTGAAACTCCAGGTATGATGTTGCAATTCAAAAATCAAGAATGTTAATTTCACATAAAATTAAGGTACCAACTGTGAAAACCGCTGCATTTCTTCAGCGTTTTTTTAATCTTTGTGCATCAAAACAAACACTTCTTCTCCAATTCTTATCTTTACAATGTTCCATGGAAAATGATTCAAGCAAATTCCCGGCTGAAGGAACCTTGCCCGTCTCAGGAAGAAGAATAATTTGGTGTTTATGATGAACTTTGTCTTTTTAAATCTCAAACTGGTCTGATGCATACTTCAAAGGAGATTCACACAACAGGTTTCAGATGATTTAGATGAAGCTGCTGCACCCAGACTGGTCAAACATGTTGATTCAGGTCATTCTCACATCCGTTATTGAAATTCACCAGAATTTTGCTTTATTACAGGCATCACTGATGCCACGTCCCTACAGGGTGGATTTCTAGACTTTATTCAGAGACAGAGAAATATAAGACATGCCAGTTTGACGGAGAGTAAATTTGAGTCTCACAAAGCTCAAAACAAACTCAGAACGAGAACAAAACTGGACAGAAATATACGAGGATCTTTCATTCCAGAAAACCGCACTGACTCAAAGCCAGAGGACTGAAAATGCTCACCTCTCGCAAGAAATTTGCATGCGGAGGGGAAGGAAAGCGCAGTCTCACCCTGCATGAGGAAAGTGCTCAGCAGTTGGTCGGTGGCGACAGGTTTGATCTCCGTTCGCAGGTTGACGTATCGGCCCACCACCAGGGGCGCCCTCCTGAACCCCAGGATCCTGAGGACGAAAGGAGACGTCACGGATCGTTTCGAGCGAGAATAAAAGACAGCGATGTGTGACGCTCGCGTACACACACACCTGTCCAGGTGGAAAGCAGCCACCTCTGCATTGTGTCTGTCGTATCCTGCGTACGGCTCACCTTCAACCACGTAGTCTCTGTTGTATCTGAGAAAGAAAATTAGAAAAAGGCAGAATTTTAACCACTTTAAAAGAACAAGAACGTCACAGAGTAGGGATGCAAGCAATTTATTGACTTAAAATTAATATTTCATTAGATCAAAACTAGTTCCAATCAATCTGCTTAGATCTCGTTTTAGTGTTGTAGTTTGGCCTCTATCCAGCAGAAGGCACCACTGGTCATCCATAACAGCAGCCAATAGATACAGAAATAAAGATGGCAGAACCGCATAAAGTTCATGGGATGTAACTTTATGCGGTTCTGTTTTGAAATATAAACACTTGAAAAGCTCCTTTAGTTTCATCTTAACTCTCATTCAGCCGAGCAGAATCAACTCCTCATTCAAAACTCGCTCATGTGCTGCGAAGGCGAGAATGTGATGACAGAAAAACAGAGGTTGTTACGCAGCCAAATTTAATATGATCGAAAAAAAAAAACTGACATCACTTATAATGACTGATTTTAAAGACTATCATGACTTAACGCACTTCATGGAGCGAAATTTTAACATTCCCTCAAGAGCAGCCGCACCAAGAACATCTCTGTTCATGGTGGATTAAGTGTTTCACATATTTTCATCTGTTCTTTTTCTATTCAGCAGGAGGTTCCTGTTTTGTTATATTTTATAAATACGTGAGAAAAATCACAATTTTCTGTTTATTCAGTCAGTTAATACAGTTGACCACATAATGTTAAAATGTTATTTTAGTTTTTTAATTCAGCACATTATGAAAAGTGCGTCCATCCCTTCACGTTTCAAAACCCAGGGTTTTAAGACAATGCTTATCAATTTATCGTAAGTCCTTCAATCAACCCATTCATCGATATCTAACCACAGAATGATCTGAAGTCTGACCTCTTGGGTTTAAAGACCACTTTCTGTCCTCCGTCCAGCACTAGCAGGGCTTTGAGCTGCGTGCCCTTGTAGCCCACGTCGGCGCGCTCTATCCTGGCCGTGCTCAGCGAGGTGAGAACGGCGGCCAGCTCGGGGGTCTCCTCGGGGTACACCTCTCGGGGGCCCACCCACTGGCTCGCTATCTCCCACGGAGACTGGAGAGTGTGTGTGAGGTGGGCTCCCCGGGGCAGAGAGAGACCCGACTCCATCTGTGGGGATCATCACGCAGTTATAAACGCAGAATGTAAACATGGAACAGATGGACGGATGAACTGCCAAACAGATGAGGAAAAAAAAGATTTTTATGCAAAATCTCTTTAATTTTTATTGTGTGAAATCCTTTTTGATAACACTTTATTTGAAGGGGTGTGCATAAGACTGACATGACAACACCCGTCATGAACATGAAGGAGTCTTCATGAATGCTGTCATGAAGTGTCATTTGGTAAATAATGACACTTTTAATGCAAAAATCACACATTTATTGTAACTTTTCTTTAAAAATTTCATTATTTACAGAATGACACTTCATGACAACGGTCACAAGCATTCACAAAGACTCCTTCATGTTCATAACAAATGTTATGTTTATGACGGGGTCGTGTCAGTGTCATGCACACCCCTTCATATAAAGTCTTACCACCTTTTCCAGGAACAGGAACCCTGTCAGCTAAGTACGTGCTGACCTTCCGGAAGGCGCGGAGGTCCCGCCGGCTGGCCGCAGACCCCTCCCCTCCATCCAGCAGGAAGATCTTGGCCAGGCCCAGCAGCAGGAGCACGGCACACAGCACCACCATGCGCTGTTTGAGCTTCATCTCCGCCTCTCCCGACGCCGTGTGTGTGTGTCGCTCTCAACGAGTCGGCCCTCACCGCCGACGCATGGCGACCGTCCCCGACCTGCCGAAGCCGCACCGGAGGATCGAATCTGTCGCCCCGGATTTTTTGCCTTTTCCTCCCCCCCTCCTGGACGTCAAACTTTTGAGTGTTCCCTGCAGGGAAAGAGGAGGGAAAGGAAAATGAGAGATGGAGCAGAACCAATCAGGACAGTTGTGCTGCTGATAATGTGTGATGAGGAAGGGATTGATCTGATGCCCCGGTGGGTTATTCCCCTCCATCCTCTCTGCTAGGGCCGGGGGGCGACCCAGTTCTTCTGCCACTCAGCGGAAACCTGCCCAGCAAATAACCCTGTTTCCGTAACGACCGCAACTTTATTTCAACAGCAGACAAAACAGGAGCTACTGCATTGAAAACCATTGAAACCTTATGCAAACATTAGAAAACTGTCCTTTTTAGCTGTGAATATGACAACTGAATATATTTTATCTACATTTTGTTTCCTAATTTAATTAGTCAATGATTTTTTTCTCCTTGTATTGAATTTGTTTTTATATTGTTTGATATGTTTTCAAACTCTCGATTTTTCTGCAAAGCACTTTGAATTGTGTTGGACACAAAATATGCTACACAAATAAATTTGCCTTGCCTAGAAAACTCCTGGAGTCGATTACATGAAACATGAAACATGGAGAAGAAAAGTTTTTGGCAGAAAGAGAAAAGCAATAAACCATGAAAATGGAAATTATTTAGCTCGTTTAATTTATCATGCGATTAATCAATTTATTGATTATTGTGACAGGCCTGGGCAGCGTGTATCTATTTAGTGCTTAGCAGCAGCATAAAACAGGTTACTATGCAACGTTATGATCCCATACACATGGCGACATCATGTCCTTGACCTCAGACTCTGTTCTTTGGTGGGACTAAGATGGAGTCATCAGCAACAGACAAACCAGGTGGGCTTGGTGTAAGACCAAGGATGAACAATATACGGTAGTATTCAAAGAAGCTAACGCTCACTAGCCGCGTTTCCGTCAATGTTTTTTTCATGCGCAAAACAGCAAAATTCAAAATAGTTTCTCCAGCTTTGCAAAAAATGTAAGAAAAAAAAAAAAAAAACAAGTTGGAGAATATTAACTCTTTTAAATACCATGGTATTTAAATAAACTGGACTCTGGACTTTCACCTGGATAATCTGAAAAGAAATGCAGATGTGGCTCACCATACAGGAACTAAACCTTCTGACTCAACCATCACAGTCTCCAAATGATGGGAACCAATGTCCTCTAGGATCAGGAAGATACTGAGCAGTCTTTTAATGCAACACACACACACACACAAGTTCCACCATGATGCCAGCATCAGATTATACTACATACACTTTAATACCAGTTAGTACGGCTGTCAGACCTTCAGGAGACCCTCAGTTGAATGTCTCAGAATTACTTTGACCTTTAATCTGGCTGTCAGGTTTTTTTTTTGGCAATATTGAAAGTTGATGTTCAGAGAAATATTTTTCCCCCCTTTGCTATTTTGCAAAGAGAAAAACAAAGCGCAAAGCTGATTACCGAAAAGACTTGCAGCAAAAGCTGCTATATAACTATGGACTCAGGCCTGAAAACAGATGCGTGCCACACTTTTCAGATTGTATTTAATAATTATGTGCTAATAATGTGATGCTCTGTGTAGGTCATGCTCAGTCTCAAACACATAATGCGGTTATTAATGGTTTTGTAAGGATATATACAGTATGTCAGTAGAGACTGTAATTTACATTTTAAACAGAACAATAACTTTACAAGAAATAACATTTATGCACACAAGTATCTGACATAAAACTCGGCTGATGACTGATGCTACTGTAAACTGGGTCACAATAACAACATTAAACGTATCTGGGTCCAGTGACACAAACACTGTGAGGTAACAACCTCCTGACTTATTCTGACTCAGATAACAGACATATCATAGTCCCCAGCGGTGGAGACTAGACATTATACGATGAATAATGACTCAAAACTTGCTCTGTCTGCTAAATATATTCATAAATATGGGTTAAACCTGGGTTACACTGTTGCATCACTTATAATATTTACCTGCCACGTTAACCTGAATGTTAGCTAAGGCTATCAAACCCTGGGTAATCCTATCAGGCTGACAGGTAAACATTTACAGCACCGTAAATATGTGGCGTGTTAGCCACGCAGGCAGGCGGTCCTAAACAATCACTCTTTCATGATGCTCAGAGAAAACCAATCCAGGGGTGAAGATCACTGACACGGCATGAAAACCGTCTAAACCTTCCCACACCGCTTTAAACCAGACGCACGCCTACGTTTTCGCCCTATTAGGTCACTAAACCCTCCACATCTCCCCGAACAGAGCTACCAGCCTAGCAAGCCGCGGCTCATTTATTGCGTTAGCTACAAGAAGCCGCTAGCAGGATAGCTTCCGCTGGGTTCACGGACCGGGCTGACTTACCTCACGGCCTTTTTATGCGGCTCATCGTAAATGGAGCGGCCTCTGGTTTTTCGCTAATGACGTGAAAGCTAGGCATAAATGATTTCGGGTGCTAGATAAAAAACGGTGTCATTTCCACTATCCAGTCGGTTGCTCCCGTTTCTCCGCCCTCGATCCCAGCTCTGCCGTTGAGCGTTCACTTCCGAAACACTTCCTCCTGCTGCCGCAGGGGCAGCAGCTGCCCGCCAGGTGGCGGTGTTTCCCCGCTGCGCCTGGACAAGAGGCGGCTTGAAAGCAAATCAGCTGGAAACAAACTACACTTGAGTCACGGTGGTTCACATGTGGGTGTGACCCAAAACCACAGGATTAAATGGTCCACTATAAAACTATTTATCATTGTTATAACAAACCATATCCAGAGGTGTAACATCAAATTATGCGTAGTTTTTTAATGATTGCAGAGGAAATTCCAGCCTCTTATCACCCTCAGTTTTTATCTTCATATTTGTTTCTAAATAAATATATTTCAATTTTATGCTTTGACCTTTCACTTGTTGAGCTGCTCCCCTCATTGTGTGGTAGTCCCTTGATGGAAAATCGGTAGATTATGTGCTATGAAGAAAAAACAAAACACTAATCTAATGTGGTTTTGGGGTTTGAAAAACGTTCTGTGCTCTATGTCACGTCTATGTTACAGAATAAGCTTAGATAATTAATGAGGCAAACATTTTTAACAAGTCCCCTATTACAGTTACAGCTCAATAAATGAGAACATCTTACAAATAATTTATTTCAGTAATTCAATTCAAAGAGGGAAATTAATTAATCTTTTTTTTTTTTTTTTAAGAATTAATTCCAGTTAATTTTGTTTAGCATGACTTTCAATAATGAAGTGCTATGTTGTGATCACTGTCAGGAGGGGGAGTGCCACAAAAGGGGATTATTAAAAAAGCCAGTTCACAGAGCATTCTGTCCAAATACATTACTGGAAAGTTTAGTGGAAGGAAAAAGTTTTGTCTAAAGGTGCAAAATTAATAGAACTAGCTGCAACCTTCAGAGGGTTGTGAAAATCCTCACAAGGTTTGATAGAGATTCACAAGGCGTAAGCAGCTGCTGAAGTCAGTCTTTCAAGAGTCAGGAAAATGGGCTATAACTGTTGCGTTGCTTGTGTTAAACCACTCTGTAGCCAGAAAAAATGTCAGAAACATCTTAACTGGCCAAGGAGAAAAAAGACTGACCCAAAGTCCTGTTTTCAGAGGAAAATACATTTTACATTTTATCTAGAATCCAAAGTCCCAGATCCCTGAAGACGAAGGAAAGATATAGAGCTCTATCCTTCTATCGATTGGTCCAGTTTCCACAGTCAGTGATTACTTGTGGAGGCTATGACATTTGCTGCTGTGGGATTTATAATTTTCAAAATGAAAAGAAATAACCAAACTACATGCAAAGATTTTAAACATATCACTCTATGTGTATTGAGAGATATATGTGTCAGATTAGAGCTCAATTACTGAAGCCAGATGACATTTCAGCGACATTTGAGATTCACTTGTATTTTAAACCAGCCACTGTAAAATGGATACCATCACATTACGTGTCCCATGGTTTCTTTTTTGTGGCCACATAGGGAAATCCCACTTTTTTATCACACCATTTTAATTAGTCTCACTTCTAAATATAAAAGCTTGCGCCATGTACGTTGACCTTTTACATGCTTATCTGGTGGCCTGACTGCGTAATGACCCCTTTGTGGAATATTGGTACATTTTGTGCTTCAAAGACAAACCAACAGACTGATCTGAGTTATTTCTGCAGCTCATATATGAGGAAGAGGAAATATCTTGAGATAACAATCAATAACATGAAGCTCAGTGATAGCTTTTCGTGTACTTCTGTGTACATTCAAATAAATAAATGTATTGCATGTATAGATAAGATCACACAAGTCAATATTTATTCCTTAAAGGCTTTGGAACGAATGTTTAAAGTAATAAATACAGTGTACTTAAATATGTTTATATATAAATATATGTAGAACAATCACTGCGATAACTTTTTTCAGTTCAGACTTTTTAAAAAAATTTTCTTTGGCTTTTACTAAAGTGAATGTTACATAATTTAATAACGTGATTCTTAGTTTTATTTTTATTTGTAAGTTAGCATCAATAGATCATGGATATAAAGAATAGATAAATAAAACTGCTGGGTTGTTCAATACAACTTTTGCTGTCAAAAAGCATAAGGCAATCTGATAGCTGAACACTTCACTGCATTTACACATAAATCTAAAATAAATAAATAAATAAATAAATAACATGATGCATTTTCTTTAATTTAGCACAATTATTCCTTTTATTTCGTATTACTGTCACCATAGTGCTAACTATAGCACACTAATTCTCATACGTAAAATGAAGTAAAAAAAAAATAAAAATCAAAATTATCACTAAAATGATGAGTAATTTTAAAATAAGTGTGCTTATTGCACAGAATACATTTTGTCTTTCTGCTCTAGCGTATGAAGTAAACTGAGCTGATGTTAGCTGGTCACTTAATCCGGCTCTCTGCTCAGGCCGCCTCTACGCAGTGAAATGTTCATTTGTGTTTCTTAAATAATAAAGTAAATGGTAGCGGCCTTCACTGACTCACCTCAGCAACACGTGGGGGAGGGGAGCTGCTGTGACACTTTACGCTCCAACCAGCAGAAGAAAACTGGTCACT
Organism: Alfaro cultratus; assembly: GCA_903066825.1. Taxonomy (NCBI): domain Eukaryota; kingdom Metazoa; phylum Chordata; class Actinopteri; order Cyprinodontiformes; family Poeciliidae; genus Alfaro; species Alfaro cultratus. The sequence continues at coordinate 10,776 of CAEFZX010022118.1, read as the reverse complement.
TTGGTACTTTCATTAAACCTCTTCGGGATCACAAATCCTGTAGCAAATTAAACAAAAAATAAGACTTTTTTTCACTTAGATAAGTTGTATTTAATTATTAGGAGTATGGTTTTACTCAATGTTGAGTAAACTAATCTAATTTAGAAAAAATTGTAAGGAAAATGACGAGGTAGCTTTTCTAGCAGCTTTGAGGTTTTTCAAACAGAGCAGCTTCCCAGGCTTAATTGGACTGAAACGTGAGCCGTCTGTCACAAAGCTGTCAGTCCGTTTTTATTCTGCTTGGTGACATCCTCATCCTGAATAATGTCCCTTTAATCACCAGCTGTCCTTTTGACTGATGCAGTGGAAAAATTCACTGACTGTACATTTCCTGCAGAGGTAATGGCTGCCATCTGTCCTGACCCGACACTCCACATCACCAGAACACGGGCTGGTTTCCTTCAGCCAGACGCCTTCAGATAACACCAAGTAAACGCTCCGACGTAATCTTTTCAAATGCAGATTCACTTTTATCATCCATGACCTCTTCAACCCACTGAAAGCTTTTCATTTGTCCCTCTGTGGGTGTTTTTAATGGGCTCAGTATGGCTTTTCAGGATGATTGGCTTCAGACATTTTCTTCCCGTTCAGTCTAAGACATCGACTCATTTCTTCCCGTTTGCCTTTTCCTTTTTATGTTGTGTATTTTCTATTACAAAGGGATCTTGATTTGAGCTTTCTGTCCCAAAGATTCAATATCTTCCTTGGTTTTACAATCTTCCCCTTATAGATAAAAAAATATATAATTTAACTGTTAGAAAGTTTAAGTTGCAGCACACCGCACTGGTGCCAGATAGGATGATAGAACAGAGCAGAAGTGTAAATTACAACTTCTAAAACCAAATGTAGTGTTCTTCACTTAAATGATAAATAGGAAAGAACAATTAAAGAAAATACTCTCAAGACCTTTATTTTAAAGTCGTGTTTGTATACTCAATATGTGCAACACAGGTATGTATTGCCTTACTGAACATCACAGTTCCTCAGATCTTTGCTGCTTAAATTTTTACCAACTTTAGTCCAAATAGTTCTCTTTAAATGCAGACTATTTATTTTATCTCAGAGCTGCAGCTAATGAGTATTTGGCAGTCAATAAATCAGTCAAAATGTTAAATGAGTAGCTGATTAGTCAGGGATTTAAATCCAGCCCAGATTTCTGCAGTAGCTGCACCTTCTGATATGAACACATCAAAAACTCCCACAAATTAAAATGACTCTTCAAATGTAAATTGGACAAGTTAAAAATGTAGACCATCTCAGGTTAGGGAACTAACTACCTCGAAGAGAATGTCTCTGGTGGATAATATTTTTTTTAATGAATAACTCAAAAAGAGAAATATTCAATTAATGAGAACTCAGTATCTCTTTGACCATGTTGTGACTCGGTTCAGGCCTCTTCTCTCCTGCTTCCCACTGGCTCACATTCAGCCTGCTTTCAAAACTTCCTGGAATCACCTCTGCTCAGCAGTAAAATGATTTTGAATTTCACTAAAGATTAGGGCTATATTTACTAACCAGGTGACTTCTGAAGGCAACGGTTTGCATTGGATTAAATTAGGAGAATCACAGAAGACTAGCTCCATATTCATGCCTCACTTTAAATTTCAAGTAGTAAACAATCTTAAAGTGGCAGTATCAAGTAAAAACATTTTTGAACTTTACATCATGTTATTTCCTCATCAAAGTCATATTTTTGAGAGTTGCCTTGATTTTTCCAGGCATGTTTTAGAAATCTAATCTCCGTGGCAAATATTCAGCTGTGCCTGCGTGGGACCTAGTCCCACCTTTAGAGACCAAATTCTTCCTTGGTTTTCAAGATTCCCTCACTCAGTTCCTTCAGACTAGCCAGAAGCAATTAGCAAACACCTGATGGAAGTGCACATCTCCTGAGCTCATTAAGAAAGCTACCTCTCTGTGATGACTTCCTGAAGGCAGCGTTTCAGAAAGAGGCGTTTTTAAGAGACAGGCCCAATTTCATGGTGTTAAATCACAAAGTCAAAGTTCTTTTTAAGTCATATTTGACATCATTTTTACAACAACCAATCATGGTAACTTGATTGTGCTATAAAATGATACCATGTGGCTGGAAAACACATCCATCCTTTTAATTTCCCTCAGTAATGCATCACTTTGTGCTGGTTCATTGCATAAAACCCCAGCAAAAACACGTTGTAGTCTTGGGGGAGTGGGGGAAAAAATTTGAATAATATTTGATAAACACTTACTAAAACAGTCTGAATATTAAACCTTAAAGAGAACAAAAAGAGCTGAAGTGTGGAGTAAAAATAAAATAAAAAAAAAACAGGGCAGAGTGTTTATTGGTTCTCAATCTTCACACCAGGCAGCACATCACTCAGAGGAGAGGTCACAGCGCTCGCCACGGCCGCGACACAGGTAGACAGAGACACACGGAGTTAGTTGAAAGTCAAGCTGTCGTAGCTGTTCTTGGTAAACAGTGAATGAAACCCGACAGGTGGCACAGAGTCACATTGGTTCAAAGAATAAACTAACACTTCCTCAGGTTGAACGCTTTTGCTCGACTGAACTCAGGTTAGCGACGCAAAACGGGTAATACAGTGGAAGCTGTGCGTGTGCAGAGAGTATGGTCAGTTTAAAGGAAACAGTCTGGTGAAGCAGAGGAAAGTAAAGCCTGGCGCTTTAAACTCTAAAGGGAGACAGATACTTGCAGTTTCTACTTCTACACAAAACAAAAATGGATCTCATGTCAATGTTGGCTCAGTATCTACCACTGAAACATCCCAAAATTAATTCAACGCGTTTCCATTATGTTGACCATACACTGTACAGAAGTGAATAATAATAATTAAAAAAAACAATGTAAACCCAGGAAACAGTGAGGGGAAAACGTCACAAAAAGTGCTTGTCATGATCATTAAACTCAAATTCACAGATAACTCGTAAAGCACTTATTTGCTCTGGTATAAAACTCAGTTACATAGGTTGTAATTTCATTTATCATTGTCAATTAGCATCAGATAAAGCAAATGCAAAGAAAGGAAAGGTGGTCGATGTCAGGATGGGGATCCGTTCCCCCAGCTACTTTGCTCCACAGTCCTCTCTGCAGATTCTCACATTCTTTGCTTTGATTCTCATGCAGTCACTCGGCGCCGGTCCGGTTAAGAAAACGGCCTCCAGCGTCCCCACGGTTAAATACACTTTAACCTTCTTTGTCCCCTCGGGCCAAACCCCCGGCCGGGGCCCGTCTCCACAGTTTGTGGCACTGTCCCTCTAAGCAGTCCCTTGTTCTGATCCGGTTCAGTTCCCCCTTCCGAGTCCACCTTTTCTTCACACGTCCAGCGCAAAGCAAGATGGCGTGGAGCCGTAGCGTCAGCCGTTAGTCACATGGATGATTGAGTAAACTGGACGCCCGCCGCCCCCCACCACTGCTCAGCAGTGGTGGGCCGCCTCATCTGACTTTGATTACATTGCTTTAAAATAAAAATAGAGAAGTATGAACAGGCACCCAAATCCTCTCTCTCTCACACACACACACACACACACTACACATGCCTCTCTTTGGCTTCCTCATTCATTCTTCCATAGGTTCGTCCACCATAACATCTCTCTCATTTTTTTCCCCAAACCTGATCCTTTCCATCTACATAATGTCTGACCTAAACAAAAGTGGCTCTTTTGAACCATTAAACTGTATGCTGTGCTAAAGGACAGATTTTCTACATCGGGGTGCGTATCTGTGACGTTGGGGATCACCTCACAGATGAAGGACAGGAGGTAAGAGTTGGTTCTGAGATTTGCCTCCCATTAACCACCTGCTCTGCTCCAGCTCTGTACCTCAGACAGGCCACACATGTGACTGTACACAAATCAGCTCCTGCTAGTACGGTGCAGCGGGCAGAGTGAAGGGGTTAGGCTGTGTAAACATACTGGTGCATCTAAATAAATTACTATTCCACTGAGAATGTGGTTTATTTCAGTAATTCAGTGACGTATAACTCATATTATATAGATTTATTCTAAACAGTGGAAAGCTTTTATTTCTGTTAATTTGAACAAATGTAGCTTCTAACTAATGGAAATGGTTACTGATCAGGACGGGTAAGCCACACGAAGTTGTTGCTAAAGAAGCTGGTCGTACACATGAGTTTCCAGGCAGATTAAGGAAGGTTAAGTGGAAGGAAAAGATGCCCGTTCAAGAGTTTGGAAGCAATTCAGAAGGAGTGCCTGACTTTATTTTCCAATTTCAATTAAAATAAGCTAACTTTGACAATTTTTTAATTTACTGAGATGCACCAGTACAATGTAAACTAACACCTGTTCATAAAATGATTTGCTATTTCTGAATATCACTCCGCCCTCCTCTCCTCTACCAGGTTCTGCTCGTGTTTTCACATTAGGATTTCTGCAGCCCACAGACTTTAGCAGATAACCCTTTAATGTCTCGTCAACCTTAGGGGGGGGGAAGCAGTGAGGCTGACGCCACTTGGCACTAATCGCAACCTATGGGGTTTCTTTTTCTCCACCCAAGACGCCACTTCGTTAGGAGCCCAAAACTGAGCCGGGACTGGTTAAAGCGGACAAGCAAAATCGATTTTTTTTTTTCTGAAAATTTCCCACATCAATAATAAAGGGCTCAAAGAAAATATTCCAAAAGTAGAAAAAAAAAAGACAAAAACAACAAAACAACACACCAAAACATTCATATGTAACAGACAAACCTACGTTGCTGGGCAACAGTAATACTGTGAGCTGCACCATCCCTCTCTCCCAGAAGAAAAAAACAAACATCTAAAACAACAAAACCATATACTGAACAACACAGAAAATAATAATAATAAAAAAAAAAAAAACAGCCTAAAAACAGACTCTGTATGGCTCCGGGTAGCTTCGAGTGTCTGCTCCAGAACAGAGGCTCCAACAAACCAAATGGGCCAGAGGGAAACAGAGGAGATAAAATCACGAGCCATTAGTTCTTGTTTCTTTCCCTCCTGGACTTTTCACAGCTTCAAGTCTGTAGTGTTTTGGATGCGTGAGTCCAGGAAACGCAGCATTTCCTCTCTGGTGAAAACATTGGAATAATAATAATAATAATAATAATAATAATAAAAAAAAACAACAAACAAACTGGAAAGCATCCGTCCAACCGTGAACTTAGCTTAGATTCTGGGTTTATCGTACCACTGAGGACCACAGACAAGATTTCTGAAAAATCTGAAGAAGCTCCGCTCGCCCTGATGCAGTTGTACAAACATCTAGTAAATTCAGTAAATGACAAAAAAACAAGGGCAAGTTCTCCACTAAAAACTGTACACACTCAGGAAAGGAGGGAATTGTTCCTGCAGAAGCTGGAGCCCTTACGTACACACCGATGTGATAACAGAACGTTGCATGCGTGTGTGTGTGATCCCGGGAATCGTTAAGCAGAAACAAGCAACTAAAACTGTAACAATCAAGTAAAAATGGCTCTGGAGCTTGTTCTGACCGAATGAGAGCTGGAAGAAGACGTGATTAAAATGAAGCTGAATACTAATGAAGCTGCAGATGTTGAAGTCTGAGTGCGTGTGTGTGTGTGTGTTGAGGGGGGAGAAGTGTAAGGGCTCCGCTGGAGTGCTGAACAAAAGACACAGAGAGCGAGTGGGAGTCGGGAGCAGTGGTGCAGGTCCTTGTTCAGTGGTCAGCATATCCAAAGTAGTCGCTTGTCTCCACACAGACCTGCGCTCACACACACACAGACACAAATAGGAACTCTGGTTAAGGCAGTAGTGGCAGGTGAGGCTGCGGTGAGGTCGGAGGGGGTGAGAGTCAGTCTGTCGGGGCTCATGGCAGTGAAAGCTTCCACTTCCTCGTCCTCCTCGCTTCCTCGTCCTCATCCCTCTCTTCTCACCGTCCGCTCACTCAAATGACATCAGATTGGCTGGTACCTGCATTAAGAAACAATAATTTACAGAATGCACGACATGTGTTTGTGTGTATCTGTGACCCTTATGGTGTGTGTTTTGTTTTTACCTGTTGCCTATTGCTCTGACAGGCAGCACTAAGATGTTTGAACCAGAGCAAAGCATTCATCCTGTTTCCTGCCTGGTACTTGTAGGTGTTACCTAGGCAACAGAGAGAGAGGGAAAAAAGTGTAAAATGAGGAGCGCCTCGTTTCCACCAGTGCTCTCAGTGGTCTGAAGTGCTGCTTGACTTTCTGGGACCCAGTAAAATGAAAACAAAGTCACAGCTACTCTCATGAGGAATGCCAGATTTGAAAAGTTTATATGAATTTAAATAAAATCCAATTTGACCAATTTTTGCTGAAGGTTCCCTAAATTCATCCCTTTGGATGTTATACACTTTTATTGGTTTTACAAATCGACACGTTTATTTATTTGTCAATATTTTCAAGAAATCAGTTTTCGCTTTGGCATTTTTGTTTTGTCAAAAAAAGCCTAATTTTGTTGATTATAATTACTTTTAAAAACAATAAAAAAGGGTAAAACATCCAAAGGGGACGAATACTTTTTACATGCACCTGACATATAGACTGGGAAATTCTCTTTTTAATGAGTAATTTAACTATGCTGTAGATTAACATGCCTCATTTCGCTTTAAGAGAAGCAAATCAAATAAGCCGACTACAGCACAAGGCATTGTAGGTGAAAAATTATCCTCAGCCACAGCTGGCCGTAACTGAAATAACATAAACATCAAAGTAGCTAAGGTCGTATATTTAGTGCACGAGTCTCACCGTGCTCAGAGTCGGTCAGCAAGAAGACGTCAGGATGTTCTGGATCGTCGGCCATCATGGCCATGAGACCCACCACACACACGCTCTTGCTGGACGTGGACTTAAACTGAGAGGAGGACAAATAAAATGGACACAGTTAGCTTTTTCACAATGTGTCAAAATGTATAACATGCAGCAGGAGATCAGAAGCTGACATCCTCCATAAAATCACCTCTGGATGAGAATAAAAACTATGACTGCATCAGAAAAAAAGGGGAAACTACATGACTAGTGTTTGTCTTTTTTTTTTTTCAAACATTCTTTGTGGTCTAAAGGTTCCCTATACAGAAAATACTAAACAGACGTTGGATGTATATAGGACTATGATTTACTGTACACATTATTGGGATACACAGTTTGTGAGGATTCCTGCTAAACTATTCACCTATAATAAATGAGATGCAGGTAGTTTTTTTCCTGCATGCTTTCTCTCATTTCTGTACTTTCCTAAAAGCCACTTATTAACAGAAGAAGCCTCTAAAAGCTCAAACTGAAGTGGAAGAATTACTGACAAAAGCTTTGTGTGAAGCCACTTAGACACAGCTCCAAACTACAACCGGTCACTTCACACGCACCCAACAGCCTCTGGACATCTTGTCCTCTCGATTTTACTGAATCTTTTCTTCCTTCAAACTACTGAGCAGAACGATCCGATGCGTCACACAACATCTCGTTAAACAGCTTAAAAAGAAAAAAAAAAAAAAAGGTGTAGCTTTTTGCTTTTGTTTCCTGTTAACAAGAACAAGCAAAGTGTTTTTCTCTGAGTTCATCGGGTAATTAAGCTGTTTTTAGAGGTGTGCAAGTAATGACCATCATGTGTTCACTCCTTATAAAATACACAGGCGCTTTTGGAGCATTCCTCTCATAACTGCAGCTCATATGGAGAACGAGACTCTGTGCGTCTCTGTGTTCTGTTTGCTGCCCTTGTCTGCCAAAACAACTAAAATAACGTCGAGCAGCACTCTCAAAAACGCGAGCGATGACTGAAGGATTCAGTACGACTTACATGCTTCCTCTCTGTGGCCTTCAGGGACTTGGCAGGGTAGTAGAAAAGCTGAGTTCCACAAAGCGCGACCCAGTATTTGGTCCAAGATGCCACCTGGACGCACAAAGACATATTAAAATGAACCCAACAGTGAATAAGTAGCCTCATTTTTTTTTAATCAATAGAGAAAGCACAAAAAATACACATGCTCAGAAATATACGTAAATGTATGTAAAAAGAAAAGGAACCCAAAAATTATTCGTTTTGATGATTAGAAAGAGATTTTTTTTAACTAAGCTTCTCGAAGAACTTATTTTTAGTACATGGATTATTGTTCTGCTGGACCAGGCCTACGTGTGCTTAATGTCACAAACTGATGGACAGACTTTCTCCTGTAAGACCTTCTGCTAAGCAGGATAATGTGTAACTCCATTGATTATTGATTACCACTCATCCAAGAAGAGAAGTAGAAAACAATCCCTGAAATCTGCTACCAACACCATGATTCTTTTGGATCCGGTCAATCACTGTAGCCATATAAATTACTCTGTTTATTCTCTGCTCTTAAATTTCTTAGTGCTGCTTTAGATAGATATCTTTGTCAGATTGGTCCTGTTCAAGTAATTGGTTTCCCAGCAGGTCTGCCAATAATCAGGCCTGGACATTACAAGAAGAACTGGAGCAAAAAAAAAAAGTCATGGAGGTTTATATATTTTCCAGCAGTGCCAGGCTGTTTTAGACAGATTTATCCCTTCAGTCATAATCTGATGCTTATGTTTGTCGTGCATTAAAATCAGTTTGATGATCTGACACATTTAAGTGTAACAGAAATGCAAAACCAGAAAAACACCTGATATATTTTGATAATGTTGCACAGGGAGCAGAGGTATTCAGCAGATCATATTCTTTCTGCACCCGTTCTACACTACCCAGGTGTTTCTGTATCAAGTTTTTAAATATAAAAAGCACATGGATGCACATTGCATGCTCCTGATTTAAATGACCGTATCGGCATGTTCTCACGGTTGGTTTCTTGCCCTCTTTGAGCACGGTCTTCCGTCTCAGCACCCCTTGGACGGTGACGGCTCCGGGATAAAGGTGAACGGCAAGTTCCTCCGACTCAGCCGAGCTGCAACAGAACAGAGACAGACATCACACGCCATATAAACAAAGTCCCATGCATCGCCATGCAGAACAAGGAACCAGAATAAAATCGGAGAGAGACCAACAATAAAAGCAGAAACAATCTGCACGGCTACCTTTAATCCTGTCTTTATGGAACTGTAACTTTTTTATGGAACATTTTTCTGTCCGCCTTTGACAGAACTGATATTTCACAGATATAAATCTTAATGCTGCCGTTTGCAGAGGCATGAAAAGACGCGGGTAAGGTGGTGTGCAGATTGTGTCAGTCTGGAGGATCAGAGCAGGAAACTCAGTGAAGAAGGCTGACAGATAAAGAGAACCACATCCAGAACCACAACCTTAAATATTCACCCTACAAGAGAAATATATGGAAGCAGAAAGCAGCCGTCCCACTTTATAATATTATTGTTACTATAACTAGTTTTGTTGTTATATTGACAGATTTTAAGCACACGATGAAAAACATTCAGTGCGGTCCCTCTTTAATTCAGTTTAATTTGTTAACCCTTGTTTGCTCTCCAGAGCTTTCCAGGGTTCCTACAGCTTATGTCATAGCTTGCAGGGTTCCAAGTCTTATTAATCATTGTAAAACAAAACTGTGAAGTTCACCATGAACATTTGGACAGATACATACAGACAGAGCGCGAGATAGCTAGCTAGATTCCAGACTAGCTACCTATTTTTTCATATTTTCCCAGACAGAGAAAGAAATCAGCCTCTCTGTGGCAACACCTGCAGATAGCTTTGATTGTGCATTTAAAGACTAATCGTAAACCACATAACTCATGACAAACTTGCTATAAAAACGTTATTTTCTTATTGCTAACAATGTGATATTTGATTATCTTGGATCACCACCACAGGACAGCCTACTGATGTTATGGTCAAATTATTTAATTTTGTGCATCCATATTTTTAAATCTTAAACATAAGTTTTAAGAATAACTGGAGCTCTGTGCTTCCCAGGATGCATTTGTATAGACATTTGTGTGTTTTTGATTGCTGAATTGGAGATTTCACAGCCAGAGGAATTCTGCTATAAATTTTAAAGCCATCTGCCGTGAAGTTTGTTCCATCATTTGATAGTTTTTGGTTTTTGAGCAAGACCGCGGTGAAGTTTTCTGACAGCAACAAGAGATTAACCTTTTATAGCCAATTTAGCATGAATGATGTAGTTTACTGGCTGTAATTAAATGCACCGTCATGGCTAGTCTGTATTTGTAGCCACATAACGCTCTGCGGAAGAGCAAACATGTCGACACCAAATGACTGAGATGAACAGAAGGGAAGGATCAACGATTTCTAATTTTTTTGGACTAAAACATTTATCTCCAGACAAACATCTTATCATGAAAAAAAAATTAATTTCCTTTCAACATGACAAATAAGGTATTTTCCAATAATGAGATCTCAAGAAAAGCACAAAAAATAACAGCAGTGACGGCCGGTTTCTGCTTCCGTAGGAATGTCTTCACTGATTCTCTTCGTTTCTCCATCAGCAATCAGGATCTACTTTGTGTTCATTATTATGAGGAGCACAGCTTGTCTGCAGGGATTCGTTATGGCTCACAGCTGTAGAATACAGTCATGGCCAAAAGTTTTGAGAATGATTCAAATGTTAATATTTACAAAGTCTACTGCTTCAGTTTTTATAACGGCAATTTGCATATACTCCAGAATGTTATAAAGAGTGATCAGCATAACAGCAATTAATTGCAAAGTCAATATTTGCCTAGAAAATGAACTTTATCCCCCAAAACACATTTCAACTTCATTGCAGCCCTGCCTTAAAAGGACCAGCTAACATCGTTTCAGTGATTGCTCCATTAACACAGGTGTGGGTGGTGATGAGGACAGG
>CAEFZX010022115.1:0-17438 GCA_903066825.1 Alfaro cultratus | reverse complement strand
AGAAGAAGAAGAAGAAGAAGAAGAAGAAGAAGAAGAAGAAGAAGAAGAAGAAGAAGAAGAAGAAGAAGAAGAAGAAGCAGCTGATTGGCTGCAGGTCCGACCAATGAGAGCGTAAAGCGCCAAGAGGAAACATGGCGGACAGAACGCAGGAGCAAGACAAGTTAAACCAGAACTTTTTTTGAAACTAAAACCTTCTTTGACCCAGAATCGTATCGGAACCGGGACCTTCTTTCCAGACATTATGTCCCTCCAGGCTTCCTGTGGGTCGCAGAAAAGGCCGCTCTGCTCCCTCCTCGGTGAGTTAATACACCGTGGCCGGGTAAACTTAGTAATGTTCTGGTTATGAAACTAGTTAAAGCTTTAAACGCTTTATAAATACAGCAGAAACTGAATAAATATGAACGGAGCTAAATATAACACTATTTTCTAGACTTGGTTTAAATATTGACTTTTATTCTATTCAGCCTCACAGGGTGAAATATTACAGAGAAAATAAAAATTCTCAATCCTGTTAGGATGCCATGTTTTATGATATGGAAATAAGCTTACAGGATGACCTTTAACCTGTAAAACTCAAATGAAACATTTTAGTTAACCTAAAATAAGCTAGAAGAGGAATCGAGGACAACAAGAGAAGAGAGGCTGACTGCAGCTTGAAGATCCTGAAATATTAAAGCAGATTCCAGCAGCAGACCTTCAATGCTGCTTTTGAGCAGGACAATTTGTAATTCTCTAGTGAGCGGATGTGAACGTCCTGCCGCCTTTCTGCAGATTGAGGAAACAACTGGAAGCTTCCTTGTCTTCCTCTGTGCTGAGGACGGAATCCCGTCCCCATTCAGGAAGTTTGTCCCTGGAATGGTTTCTAGTTTTCCAGCAGAGTCAGAAACGTTCTCCTTAATGATGTTTAGAAAATGTTTTAATATTTCTTGTTCTGCTCGGTCTCAGCTGGCCGCAGCTTAAAGAAGCCAAAACTTGATGATGGTGAGCGGCTGCAGGAGGCCGCAGTCCAGCTGCTGGACCAGAACCAGAACCTCTGCAGCCTGTTCCAGGAGCTGCAGGTGAGTCATGGTCCATCTAACAGACAGAAAGTCTCTTCCTGCAGTAACCTTTAGATGTTTGATGTTTCCAGAACCTGGATCCATGTCGCATGATCTGCTTCCAGAACGTGGAGCAGAACCGAAACCCGGAGCAGAACCAGGCAGCGTCTGATGCTGACTCTTTGAACGTTGCAGGACTGCTAGTGGGTGAGAATGTGCACAATGTACCTTTTAATTGTCTGACATAAAGGTCAGTGGAGATTAATTTCTGTTTCATTAACAAAAATAATTTCAGAATTGTAAAAAGTTATTTAAAATCTTCATTCAGAGTCAGAAGTTTCTGTCCATCTCCTCAGTTTTGGGTGAGTTAGTTGCTTTAAGATCAGTGATCTCAAAACTGGCTGGCCACAAAATTTGACACTTCTGGAATTAAAAATCAAAAAATAATTTAAAATTGTGTTTTTCATTGTTTTTTTACATGCTCAACTATAACTTAACATCCAGGATTTTTTTTAAAAAAAGGATGAAAGTATTGTGAGCCTTGTGGTAAATGGATCTGGATGCAAGTGGAGATCTAGATTGGCCTTTGGCTAGACCAGCTGCTTTCATCCATTCATCCATTTTCTTCCTCTTATCCGGGGTAGGATCGCGGGGTCAGCAGAATCAGTAGGAGGCCCAGACTTCCCTCTCTCATCCTCCTGTTCCAGCTCCTCCAGGAATCCCACGGCGTTCCCAGCAGAGGAACATCATCCCTCCAGTCCTGGATCTTCTGCTGGGGCCTCCTCCCGGTGGGACTTGAACTCCTCACCAGGGAGGCGTCCATCCTAACCAGATGCCACCTCAACTGGCTCCTCTTAATGTGAAGGAGCAGCGCTGTATCGGCGTTCACTTCACTAAACATACAAAGTGATGTAGGTACATCACTGCAGTGAAGCGGGCGCCGGTACAGCGCCCTAGCGTCACTGCTTCACTAACCCAGTCCGCCTGTCGACCTCCCTCTCCATGTTTCCCTCTTTCATGAACTAAAAGATACTTAATCTCCTCCACTTGGGACGGGATGTCTCCCCTACCCGGAAAAAGGACTCTACCCTTTTCCGGCTAAAGACCAACAGATTTGGAGGCCCTGATCCTCATCCTGACTGCTTAACACTCGGCTGTGAACCGCTCAGATAAAGACCCGATGAAGCCAACAGGACCACATCATCCGCAAAAGGCAGAGATGGGATCCTAAGGCCACCAAAACGGATCCCCTCCACACCTTGGCTGGCCTACAAACTCTGCCCATAACAGAATCCGTGACAAAGGGCAACCTTGGCGGAGTCCAACCCTCACCGGAAACGAGCCCGACTTACTGCTGGCAATGCGGACCAGACTCTGACACTGGTCATACAGGGACCTGACAGCCCGTATCAAAGGGCCCGGTACCCCATACTCCCGGAGAACCCCCCACAAGGCTCCCCGAGGGACCCGGTCGAACGCCTTCTCCAAGTCCACAAAGCGCATATAGATCAGTTGGGTGAACTCCCAGGACCCTGGTGAGGGTGTGGAGTTGGTCCAGTGTTCCACGACCAGAATGAATAATTCAGCAATAACTAAGCATCCAATGTTTTAATAAAAAGATTAAAGTAAGGTGAGCCTTGTGGTAAATGGATCTAGAGCCACGTGTAAATATAGGTTGGCCTTTGACTACACCAGCCTAATTTAATGAATAGATGAACTAAAGTCTGCTGCTGAGTTAAAGTTGCCGCATGTTTTAGAGTCAGACTTTTTCAAATGGTACTTCATGTTACAGCAAGGATGGAAATATAAAAAGTCATGCTAACTAAAAGACAAAGTATCAAAAGTTAAAAAATATAAAACAAAAAAACATACCAAAAAGGACATCAAATACAAATCAATGGATAATGGGAAGAGCACAGCAGTGTGTATCATCGTCTACCGACAGTTGCTATGAACACCAACAGTCAGGTGCGAGTCCCCCCACCATGTCCTGCGTTAAAAAGACAAATTGCTGTAGGAACAAAGCAGAGCTTCTACCTGTTACTGTGCATAGGGAGAGTCTGAGCTGGAGGCCAGAAGGCAGAAACTGGAACTTGGGATGTAAAGGCTGAGTTCCGACAGCAAGAATGGCTTTAGTTTTCCTGATGATCCCTTTATTGAACAGATAAACGGATCTGCTCCTGTTCTTCTCCTAATACTAAGATCTCCAAACCAACAGAGGAGGGAAAATGTCAATATATGATCTATAAACTAGGATCATCATTGACTTATCAACCTGAAACTTTGCGAGCTTTCTTAGATAAAACAATCTTTGCTGGCCTTTTTTTTTTTTTTTTCTTTGCAGGTTCTCTGAATGGCAGGTAAATTTTAACTTATCCAAAATAGTCCCAAGGCTATGGTTGTTTCTGCATCCTATGAATTACAAAACAAAAAACAACCTGATAAATACAGTAAGATGTGTTAGACACATTTGTCAGAGAAAATCTTACCATAAATGTAAAATATTTTTCATCAGCCGCCTGTGGTGCCACAAACGGACACCACTGTTCTACAGGGATGGATTCTTCCTCTCTGAGTGGCCTTTCAGTCCATGCTGGTCCAGGACTCATTTCGTCAATCAATGATAAATCGATCAATGGGAACCAACTGATTTATTGATGATGCAGTTATTACAACCAAGTATACATTATATGAATAGACCAATCAGAGGCTTTCAAAGCCATGACATCATCATGGGAACATCTGGAAACTAGTCCCAGATTAACAGATTACTCGCCTCCACACCAAGATCAAATGTTTGCCTCTCATTATTTCACCCCTCCCCAACGTTTTGTCTGCTGCAGGGAGTGAACTGCGCCGCCAGGCCGACCGACAGGGCGTCTCCGTCGGAGCCTTCTCGGTGAAGACGATGTTGGACAGACTGGAGGAGATCGCTGGGAGACAGGAGGACAAACTGAGGCAGATGTTCACGTCTTCTCAGAGAGTGAGTCAGTTTGATGGACCCACAGCTGCAGCGTTGCACGACACTGATACCGATACCCGGTCACCACTAGGGTACCCTTACATGTTCAGTTCATCTGACTGTGCTGCTGAGCTTTTCGATTTGTACCTGCTCGTGTTTTCTGGTTCCTCTTTTGGTTTTCTGTGGTTCTGGTCGCTCTAGGTCAGTTTTCCACCAGCAGCTTTGAGATGTTTCTGTTCCAGATGTTCTGACAGGTTCTGTTCTTCCCTGTCCTCTGCAGGCCCAGTTGCAGGTTCTGTTGGAGGCCAGCAAACTGCTGCTTTGCCAAGGAGTTTTTTGCCCCAGGCTGCTATGGGCGGAGTACCGAAGAGATCAGGTGATCACACACCTGGCACGGGTTCACTTCCTGCGGCTCAGGCGCTTTTCTTCTTCACTTCCATGTTTTTAGAACTTTATTCTTAAATGGAGATTAAAACAACTGAGGAGACAGAACCTTGGGTCGTGTGAATCTGGTAATCTGGAGTGTTTTCACTCTGCCAGCAGAAACTTTGTGTAAGTTGGTGAACCGGGGACTAAACCCAGGCATGTTGTATTTTCAGAAGCATCCTGACCTGGAGCTGCTGTACTTTCTTCACCTTTACAACATCCTTACTCTGGACTACATCATAGAAAGGTCAGCTCTGCTTCCTGGTTTGCTTCATGATGAAAGTTGGATGTTTCAGGAGCTGCTGATGCTGCCTGACCAGAAAGCATCTTGGTAACCTGAAGTCAGATGCTGCCGTATTTCTGAGCATGATGAGAAGAGGTTTAACGTTTATCTTTCTGATTGGTTGTCAGATGAAAGAGAAAGGTTCTGGACCCAAACCGCTGCTGTTAATGTCCTCCTCACTTATTGGTACCAAAGGAACAGATGTTTAAGAGCCTAGAAATACATTTGTTTTAGCTGCATTTTCAATAAAATCACTTCCTCGGGTTTCTACAGGGTTTCGCTCTGACTGAGACGATGGAAGGAGGAGGAACTGATGTAGATGGTTCACATGTTCTGGTTCTGCTATCCAAACAGGAGCCATGTTCAGTTTTCCATCAGGTTATGATCTAAATATCTCTAAACAAGGTTCTCAGAACCTGTGAGAGAGAAACACTCCCACAGCATCACTCCTCCTCCACCATGCTTAACAATGAGCCTGAGGCGCTTTAACACAGAAGAACCTGAGCCTCATGCTAAGGTTTTTCTGGCATAACTTAGCCGACCAATCAGGACTCAGATGGAGTCTACTGGTTGCCATGGAGGCCCCAATGTGGAGGTTGTTGCAGTCATGGCTCTCACCATGTCAGTGATGAACCTTTTAGATGTGTCTATAAATCCAACGTCCTACCGACGTGTTTGTGTTTCAGTGATGACGCCGTCGCATCATGGCTGCCCGGTCAGTTAAAGGCTCTCTGCTGCTGGACGCCTCCGCAGGAGGAAGAGGAGACCAGACAAGTTCAACAGGAAGTTTTATCCAGTAAGAGCATTTTTCTCCAGATTCCTCTGGAGGTGACTTGTTGTAACCCTGAAAGTAACGTTAGTTCCTGCATCACGCTAAACATGCAGCAGGACTCATTTTAACTTTAAAGCCTTCCCTCATACTGAGCAAGCACACGGCGACAGTGCAGAAAAAAAATCCCTTTAACAGGAAGAAACCTCCAGCAGAACCAGAACCATAACCCGGCTCAGGACAGGTCATCTCTGCTCTAGATCCTTTTTGGTTCTGCTCTGAGGTTCTGATTGTTTATTGTGGTTCTGTTTGGACCAGCTGCTGGTTCCAGAGAGCCGCAGCTGAAGACGCGTCTCCTGTGTTTCAGCCGTGGTTGGAGTCCTGGTGGCATCGCCGAGGAGAAGTTCAGTGCTGGACGAGTTGCTTCACTGTGAGTCTGCTGCGCCCGCCGCTGCTGCGCCCGCCGCTGCTGCGCCCGCCCGCTGCTGCGCCCGCCCGCTGCTGCTGCGCCCGCTGCTGCTGCGCCCGCTGCTGCTGCGCCCGCTGCTGCTGCGCCCGCCCGCTGGTAGCACATTTACTTTCTGACTGATTGCTAAGATTTGCCTGTTGTTGTTTTTAGGGTTTCTGGACATTAAGGAAGAGTGCAATGAAGAAGCGGATCGATGGTTGGTTTCTTCTTCTTAATCTTTAGGTCTGTCTGCTCCTTGCAGAAAGGGTCAAAATTCACGCTGCTCTCAATCCAGAGTCACACTCATCCCAACGCAGACGGGATGAAAAGTCGCACCAGACGGGTCCTGGTGACCTGTTCAGCTTTCACATTAAAAATCGTCATACAGACAAAATGGCGCACAAATTCGGGCGTATAAAGTTGTGGCTGCGATCATAGCTGCGCACCTTTCCTTTGTGAATCACAGGTTGTGGAAAATAGAGCAGCTGCTGGTCTGCCTGTCATCCAAAAATACATCTTAATGTGAACCAGAATAAATACCTGGAAGTCTGCTGCCACCTGAAGCAGTAACCATGGCTACGCCCTTGCTGCTGGCAGGTCGGAGGAAGAGGAGCGGCTTTTAACTAGTTATTTTAACTATTAAATAATAGTTAAAATTATTAAATTATTTATTTTAACTATTAATAATAGTTAAAATAACTATTATTTAAAAGTTGTTTTCAGGGATCATTTTATCATTTTTATTTTATTTCACAAAAAATAAAAATAATTAATTGTAAAGAAAAAAATCCAAATAGAAAAAAAAAAGAAAATAAAGAAATCCAAGTGGAAATGTTTGTTTGAACAGCAGAGCGGTGAGCCGGGATTAAAGACAGTCACAGTCCTCTGTGTGGGTAATGTGGACGTTTATTCTAAATACAGGAATCGTTTGTGTATAAGTTGCACATTTACAGAATGGAGAAACTTTGTATTCATAAAGCTGGTGGCTTGACTGAAGGACGACTGTCTGACCTGCAGCTGTTCGGTGTGAGTTCACTGTCTGGATTGTTGCTGCGCAGTGAGACAGAAATAGGAGATCAGCTGCACATGCAGGCTGCGAAGTGAGATCCAGGTGATCGGTTTTGGTGATCGGCGATCTTACACCTTTTCACAGAAGTCGGCCGATTATGACCAGTGGCCAATCGATCGGCACACCTCTAGCCTGGGCAATCTAAACGCCAATAAACCAGCAGATCAATATGATCTCTGATCAATGGCTCCATGTTCTCCATCAGAGCCAAAGCTCATCAGATAGCAGCTCACCTTTATGAAGCTACTGATAAACCTGTGACTGTCTGCACATCTGATCAATAATCAAACCTGTTGATCAGCCCTGTTTTCTTTCAGTGAGAATAAATGAGCCATAGATGATTCAGACGATGAGTTACGACTTTATGAGACAGTGAGGTTTTCACATCATTTTTGTTATTTTCTTTATTTTGTGTTTGGTTATTGTCTGAGGATAAATGCAGTTCAGTTTCATAGTTTACGTTTAAACAATAAAAATTAAAGTCATGATAAACACCGGGTTTGATTCTTCTTGGTGTAAATAACTGAATGTAGTCAGGTTTCAGTGTGTTCAGGTGAGTTTTGGCGATTTGTAGTTTACTGTCCACAGAAAATGTTTGCGTGGCTGCCGCACATTTTCACGGCAGCCACGTATATTTCCAAACTTTTTTTAAAGGTTTTGTTGGCTCTAGTTGCCTTTATTTGAAAGTAGCCCGACAGGAAAGAGGGTAATAAGAGAGGGGGAAGACATGCGGTCACCAGGCCAGGAAACGAACCTGTGACTACCGCCATGAGGACTAAGGCCTCCATATGTGGGTCGTGCTTTGCCCCTGCGCCACCACAACACCCCAACACATTCGTTTTTATATATGCCGACTGGGCGTATATAAAAACGCCCAGTCGGCGTTTTTATATAATCTCTTTGTCCGCTTTTCGTCTCCGGCCCTCCTCCTCCTGCCGCTCCTCTTCCTCCGACCTGTCTTCATTCCATCATCCCCGGGCGTCCCTGCGTGCGATCTCGTCCAAATTACGCTCACGGTCCCTCCTATCCTTCTTCGCCTGCTTCTCGACGTCATTACGTAAAATATGGCGGCGCTGCACATTTTTTGTATATACCCCGCTTTATACATGAGGGCCCTGGTATCCTCCCAGTGGGACGTCCCTGGAAATCCTGGAGACGTCCTAAAGGCATTCTATGTTCTCCAGTTTTGGTTCTATGTAGGGCTGCACCAAATGCAGTTTTTTGACCAATCGTAAATTACAGATTATTAAAAAGCCTGACCTGCCAATTCCAATTTTGTCCATACCAAGATTTTGTCTGAAATATTGCTAAATATCAAGAAAGTTGCTGAGTTGGTAAGAGTGGGGCAACTACTGTTACTGCAGACCTGACCTGGTGGGTAGGGTAAACAGTCCAACCTCTCACTGCAGAGCAGAAGAGGACAGTGGTTGAGTTTTAGACCTTTGCCAACGTAGATAAGATCAGTGGATGAGATTGGCTTGACATGTAAGCATCGACCAATCGCCACCGAGCTCTCAAAATTAAATAAATCAGCACCAATAAATTGGTGCACCCCTAGTTCTGTGTTTGTCCAGGTTTGGTTCTATGGTCTTCTGTTTTGTGTTTCCTCCAGGATTCAGACTCTTGATGCTTCACTGTGTGGAGGTTCGGTGTCACCAGAAGCTCTTCAGCGGTTCTTTGCTCACTGCCTGACTCAGATTTTCACCTGGAATCCTCAACTGTCAGGTAGCATTAGCAGTGACAGTGGCGATAACCATAGAGTTGGTGTCTGATACGATAACGGGATGAATTCCTCTGATCCGGCCTGAAACTTGTTGGAATAAATTGTTGTTTGTCATCAGTGTCAGACGCTGTGACCTCGCAGAACGACTGGACTGTTGCTAAAGCCGGCCGCTGTCTGACCTCGCTTTGCTGCAAGGTAAATGATTTCTACCAACTCAGCTGTCTGAAAAACTCTGGAATGACGTTGTGTTTGAATCTGTAAAGGTTTGTCACTTCATCAGGCCTGGCATGTAAGCATTGAAGCTCTGTGTCTGGTGCTGAAAGGAAGAGGAAACGTTAAATGTGGCATCATATTTGGAGCCATTTCTGCCGTTCGCTGCCATGATTTTCCTGATGATTTGCGGAGGATGCATGCATTATGGATGTCTCCTGTCTGTGGCAGCTGGCTGCAATCTTCAGCGTGGAGCAGCTGCTGCATCACCTGCAGCAGGTTCTGGAAACGCACGAGGTCAACTGGAAACACGTATTGGTCTTTGTCTCCACCCTGCTGGTTTACAACCAGTCGGCCCAGTCCAGCCTCAGCGGTAAACCCAGTTTCTATGAAAGCTACACTGACCAGGATCTCATTCAAAATATTCCAAACCATAAACAATTATTTAACAAAATTTTTAACAAACACCATGCAAATAATTTCATGACTGTTGGTTCTGCTCAATATACTGAAAATTTATCCGAGTAACAAAATAACCTTCATGTTGAAAGAACTGCAGCTTATCTTCTTTCAGGCTCTGACTGGAATATATTTGCTGACTCGTGTTTAGAGAAGCATTGAAATTTTAAAATCACTAAACTATAGTGAAGTTGCTGCTTCACTATAGCAGCAACTTCTTTAACGGCACAAACATTTTTGGTAAAACCTTGTTGCTCAGATTTAAATATTTTGTAAACTTTCAGCTGGTCTGGGGTTAGGGTAAGTCACGATTCCATTAACAAATGAATCGAGAATCGGTTATTGTTGCTGATACGCCGATAAGCGATATTTACCGGTTTCTTCACTTCTCTGCTCCAGTTTAACATCCCATAATCCTTTGCTGCGTCACTGTCACATGATCACATGGCCAGCACCCCTCGGGGTGTCGGGTTAGACCAGTTGGAGGGCGAAGCTAACGGCGTGCTGCGTCTGTTTCTGTCAGAGGCGTTGTGCCGCCTGCTGAGCTCGGCGTTTGGAGGCTACGATTTGGAGAAGCTGATCACCGCCTTCCTGTTGGCCCGGCAGGGGGCGCTAGAGGGCGCCGGCGTGTTTCCGTCCTACACCGACTGGTTCAAGGTTTTGTCTGGTTTTAACAACAACTTGTAAATGAACATTTCCCCGTTGCTTTTAGAACAAAGCTCACTATATTTCACTCCATAAATTTGATATGAACATTTCTTTTAAAGAGTAATGTTTATTTGAATTTATCTGCGTTGCTTTCAGAAGTCGTTTGGCGGACGCTCCGGTTTCCACGCTGGCAGTAAGAAGTCTCTGGTGTTCCTGCTGAAGTTCCTCTCTGACCTCGTGCCCTTTGAACCTCCTCAGTACTTAAAGGTGAAATCCTTTAGCTACAGGTTGAATGAACAGAGCACATTTATTCACATGAGTTATTATATTTATTTGGAGGCAGCAGGAAGTGGGAGTCATTCTCACATTTAAGGTCAGTTGAATTTTGAACATATTGAGGTAATTAAAACCAGGCTTTATTTTCCCATCATTAAATATTAAACAGCCTCCACTGGAGGTAGGAAAACATCACAAAACGTCATTTTTCAGGAAAATCAAGGTCAGGATTTTATATCAATTCTCTTGTAAATAAAAACTTTACATAGGCCAAAGTTTGTTTCTAAGCAATGACAGAAAATGATGTCATGTTTCAGATCTGAAGCCATTCAAATTTGAAGCAGTTATAAAAAATTACACATTTTTATCATTTAAAATGTTTTAAATATTAAAGCAATAAAATGACTGAATCTGAGTTCCTTAAAGGTGTAAATGCACCAACGGTAGCAGTAATTAATGAAAAATTCATTTAAACCTATTTGTGGAGTTTGCTCATGTTCTAGGGTGACCTTTGACCTTCCACAGCTTACAGTTATTTTTTTATATCAGGTTCATATTCTTCACCCTCCGTTTGTGCCTCCAAAACACCGCAGCCTCCTGATGGAGTACGTCACGCTGGCGAAGACCCGGCTGGCCGACCTGCAGGTGGCAGGATGAGTTTGAGCTGAGAAGTTTTATCTGAAGGTGATTTTAATGAACAGAACAATTATTCTGTGTTGTTGCAGGAGTCGGTGGAGGACATGGGTTTGTATGAAGATGTTTCTGCTGCCGGTGCTTCACTTCAGGTACTTCCAGCCACATCAACACTGACCTGTTGATGTGAATCGCTCACATCAACACCATGAGGTTCTCCTGAGCAGAGCGCCATCTCCATCAATCCCCAGCTGCTGTTTCTTATTAAAATTACTCCCTTTATATTTGATGTTCTTGGCATCAAACACAAAAAGGTTAGTTTTAGGTCAATTTATTTAGCCTCCCGGCTGTCGGTCTCTAGATCTTTGTGACTTGAACTTTTCTGAAAAGTGTGGCCACGAGAAGAGAACAGAAAGCCAACATTTACCCCTGCTGGGGGGGCAGGTTAGTGGTGATAAATGGAAAAAATGGCAATTAGTGGAAAACTTTGGATCTGGATTCTAAAATCCTCTGAGAGTATAGAAAAGAAATTATTCCAAAATTTATGTAAGCTTGGGCAGAAGAAAAATATACGACTTAAATTGTGAGGCATCTGCCACACTAGACTGGAATCCAAGAAAATTTTAGCTAGTCGAGATTTTGAGAAGTGAACTCTATTTATTACTTTAAAGCTTTTTATTTAGAACCTTAAACGTTTGTAAAGGTGTAGCAGGGATTAGATCAGACAGACTGAACAAAACTCGTATCTGAACAACATTTGAATTTTAGTTTTATTTCTCAATAATTTGCTTACTGAGAATAAAACATGTTTGATGTGCATTACTAGTCATTTTTGGTCCACCAGCCTGAATGTGATTTAAAAACTTTCTAAATGACTTTTTACCTTACATTTCACTGCAACTTTGCCGACAGCCCCACAGTTGGTCTTAAGAAATTTTCCTGTTTATGGTCCCCCCCAATAATGAGATGGGATTTACAACACAAGGTTGTGAATCCCATCTACAACACCAAGTGTTGTAGATGGGATTATAATGTAGACGTTGTGCAGAGTAAATTAGAATGAAGTAACTCAGACCCTGTAAAGCCTGATGGCTGCAGGCAGGAATGATTTCTAATGAGTCTCTGGCTGAAGCTGCTCCTGTATTTGGTCATGAAGTGGATGAGACTCGTCCAAGACAACCTGCATCTTGGACAGGATCCTTCTCTCTGCTGCCAGAGAGTCCAGCTCCACTCCAACGTGGTTGCTTTCCTTGTGTACCCCATCAGTCTGTTCAGTTGGTTGGTGACCTCCACCTTCAGCCTGCTGCTCCAGCACACCACAGCATACAGGATGGCACTGTTAACCAGATTCATAGAGCATTCTCAGCAAAGTCCTGCAGATGTTGAAGGACCTCAGCCGCCTCAGAAAGTGGAGGCAACTTTGGCCCTTCCTGTCTTCAGTGTTCTTGACCCAGTCCAGTTTTGTGTCAATGTGGAGTCGCAGATATTTGTAATTCTCCACCATGTCCACTCTGACCTCCTGGATGGTCCAGGGGTTCACCGGCATCCTGGTCCTCCTCAGATCTACCATCAGTTTGTCGAAAATCCCAAAATTTTATGTAAACTTAGAAAACAGAGATGCAACACATTTAACTGTATTGTGGTTTTATTAACATGAGAAGCTAACAAATAGTTTCATTGTAGTAAAAGCTCTAAAGAACAACATCACATCTGCAACAAAGACTTTAGTGAAATAAATTGTATGTTAATGTTTTCCCACTCAGAGCCAGGCTGCACAGGACGTGGAGAAAGCTGTGTGTCTGTTTGAGAGCAGCGGCAAGATCCCTGCAACAGTCATGGAGGCCAGGTGAGTCACCTGTGTTATAGATTTTATACTAATTATGTATTATTGAGTATTTTATTTGAGCAGACCTCATTGTCAAAAGTTTGTCCTAAAACTGTTAAAAGGAGAAAAACACTGTAGGAAATATAAAGCCACTTTTTCATACTAATTTATTATTATCGACGGCGGTTTGGAATTAGTGATCATTCAGATTAGCACAAATATCAGTAGAGTTGTTTTACATTGTTTCCTTAATGGTAAAAAAATCATTAATTCAGTTTGTTTCAGTTCCAGTTACAATATTTTAAAAAACATGATTAACCAATGTTATGGCAACAGATCCAATATCTGTGTCATTCCTTAGACACTGAGAGTAAAGGATGCATGAAACCATGAAGTTAACAAAAAATCTTTATCTATAAAAATGCAAAAACAAAAATGACAGCTACAATTTCCTGCTTTCCCTTTTTCCAAGATACATAGCTGACACGGTTTACACGGTCAAAAACTGTTTTTCTCCGTGTCTCAGTAATCCCTCGTGTCTAAAACAATCGGTCAATTCTTTTTCCATCACAGTATATGACCTGACAGGAAGCAAGCCCTTCAAAATAAAACAGACTTATTGCAGACGTCTGCCCAGGTCCCTCTTGAAAATGAGATCTAGATCTCAATGGGGTTTACCTGGTTAAATAAAGGGGAAAAAAACTAACTAAATTTCACAATAAAAAATTACCTGAACAAATAGTCTTCTTAACTAAATTGAATAAAATAAAAAACAAACCATCACACAAATAACTTAAATTTTTCTTATTTATGGCTCTAACAACCATAGTAATAATAATAAAATGTATTTTTATTACACTCTGTAATAAAAATACAGAGTGTTTATTGACATGGTGGATTCGACTGCAGAAGGCCTGCCTTTAAACTGTCACCGGTTCCCATGGTTACCCACAGTAACCGTGGGAACAACACTGCTTTTGCACCAAGTCCCTCTAAAAGGCACAGGTCTAAAACCTTAATAAGGTTTTCCTAAAACTGTAAATTTTCATGGAAAACGGAATTTAATGTATAAAAGACGAATGAAATCCGAACATTTCTGCCTGTTTTGGTTGCAGTTAGCGTTCACTCTGACTGCAAGGAGTGTCACGCCGGCCGTTCTAGACCAAGTTTACCGGCTGGGTGAAATAAGGATAGATTCCAGTTGGCCATAACAATCACCTGATCAGCTGCAGCAGCGTCTTCACAGGTCTGACTAACAAACCAACGGTCCAGAACGCTGCTGCTGCTGGAGTTCTGACTAGAACCAGGAAGATAGAGACACAGTTCTACACCACCCGGTTCTATATTCCTTCACTGAGAGACTTTAATCTACTGCTGGTAGTTTATAAATCACTGAACGGATTAAAAATCTGCTGCTGGATCAACCTGCTGGTTCTGGTTGTCCTCTACATCAGAACCAGAACCAAACATGGAGAAGCTGCATTCATCTTCTATGCACCACAGATCTGGATCAAACTTCCAGAAAACTCTAATACAGCCAAAACCCTGTGTTTCTGTGTTTGTATGATGTAATGAACTTTGAACTGCCTTGTTGCTGAAATGTGGGACAAATAAACTCGACTGATTAGAAGATGGAAACATCGCAACCAGACGTGGAAATGAGAGAAAGTCGTGATCAGAAACGTTGGATCACACAGAACCAGCTCCTGTAAAGTAACTGGATTATTCCCATCAACTAGAATTAAAGATGGATAATTTATATTCATGGATCTGTTTGACCCAATTACTACAGATGAAAACGGCGACACTGCAAAGCGGTGGAATTTAAATGATTCTGTGATAAATATTTATTATTAAAGTATTTATGTTCACAGAATGAAAATGCAGCAGTTCATGGAATGGTTTTATCTTCCTGGTTAGAAATCTGAGCTGAACTCAAAGCAGTCGGATCCTCGAAGCTTCCATGGAGCGATTTAAAAACCTCTGTCATATTGTGACCTTTGATGTGACCTTTGACCTGACCAGCACAGCCAGACTAAAACATAATAAAGTTTTGAAGAGTTAACATCAAACGATTCGAGACAAAGTGACTAAAATCTCCTTCCAGCAAAATCTAACATCCCAGAACACTGACCGCAGTTTTTCCCTCCACAGCATTTTCCGGAGGCCGTACTTTCTATCCAGGTTCCTTCCTGCGCTGCTGAAGCCCAGAGCGGTGAGAACTTTCTGTGTGTTTGCAGAGCGGTGAGAGCTTTCTGTGTGGTTGAGCAGATTTTTCTCGTCCTTCCAGCTTCCTGTCGAAGCCGATGCTCAGATGAACTTCATTGAAGCTCTGAAACAGTGAGTTCTGCTGTTTCTTCACTGACTGATGATCCGGCGTTTCTCCTCGTGGTTTACTGGGAGTTGAAGATTCCCAGCAGTCAAACTGGTTTGTTGTGTGCAGAGGAGAGAAGATCCCAGCTGCCCAGTATTCCCAGTATGTGGAGTCCTGTCAGAAGCGAAGGCAGCAGAGCGGTAAACGATAAAATTTATTCTTTAGACCTTCAATCCGACTGCGGCATCAATTCAGGTGTAAATATTTAGGATTAGAAGTAATAAATATTAAATCATAAATTAAGTTCAGTAAATTTGGATGAAATGGTTTTTTTTTAATGTTCAGAAATGATTTGATGCCGAGTTTCTTAGATTGGATTTGATTTTGCTAACAGTTTATTAATTAATCGTCTTTCAGCGCTGGCTATCTAGATCTGCGGCTCATAGATCTGCTGTGATGTTTCAGGAAGCCCTCGGCGCCCCGGAGCGCCGCTGGCCGTTCTGCAGGAGCAACTGCAGGAATTCACCGAACTGCTGGCAGCAGGACGGGACCCAGGTTCTGTTCCTTTAACCCGGTTCTGGTTCTTTAACCCAGTTCTGGTTCTGTTCCTTTAACCCGGTTCTGGTCCCTCAGAGTCGTTGGCCCAGCTGTCCAGGATTTCTCTCACCCTGAGTGTCATCTGTCCCAGTTCTGATGACCCGGTTGGACCAGCCGCCGCCCCCTCGCTGCCCGAGCTCCATCTGAAGGTGAACCCGGTTCTGATTCTGGACCATGTTGGGTCTGCGGTTCTGAAGCATTTATGTTGTGATCTTCAGGTGGTTGATTTAATTCTGCGAAGTTTCTGTCAGAGTCTGCTGGTCGCTTCCAGAAGAAATCCTCCCAACAGGTGACTTCCTGTGACTTTCACATTAAAAGCTTTATTTACTGCAAATTGCTGCTTGAAGTGATTATTGGCAGATGATTGATCTGCAGTGATATCATCCTAATAGTTTTCTGTCAAGGTTTCAGAAACTGCATGAGGTTAGAATTAATCATATTTAATAAGAATTGTTTCTGTTAACGTGGAAAAGCAGCATCGATCAGAAATGTTCGATTTTCTGATCAGAAATTCCTTATTTTTTCTGATTTGTTTCTGTTTTCAGACAGAGTTTGTGGGGCAGCAGGTTCGTCTGCATGCTGCTCGATAACCGGCAGCTTCTCTCCAGCGTAATCCACAGACTGAAGGATCTGTTTCACCGACAGGTACCGTAATCCAGATTACAGCTCAGCCAGGCCGCCGCCGACAAATGAATGTTTCACACAGTTCATTTGGACAAAAACAATTCACAACAAATATCGTCTGAAGACATTTCATGAAAAATAGTCGAATCAGTTGAGCTGTAAAAACAGATTGGCTTCATCAGGTTCACTTTAATCTAGTAATAGTTTTCTATCGAACTAGCTGCAGAGATTAACCCCTTGGTTGCTATGATGATGCCGGCGTCCTCGACGGTTGCCTTGGGAACGTTGTCATGGTGGCAGTTAAAGGGTTAACCCTTCTTCTGTCCTCAGGCAGCTTCTCTGAAACCGGCCCACATCCTGGGCCTGGCAGCCTTCATCATCCACCTGCAGGCGGCCCAGCCGGGTCCGGTTCCGGTAGAAGAGGCTCTGGGTTTGGCCGTGTTGAGCGGCAGTCGGACCAGCATGCTGTTCTCTGTCAGGTGAGATGGTCCAGTTAATCTGAAAACCAGTGAAACCAGTAAACCTCCAAGTTTACATCCTTGGTATTAAAGCAGCTCTCTCTGTCCCCAGGCTGGCTGTGGCTGCTGTGTCCTATGGACTCTGCAGAGGAAACTCTGCGTCTCCGCGGCGACTGCAGGACTTTGTCCCCAGGAGCCTCTATAAAAAGGTTCTATCTCTCTCTCTCTCTCTATCTGTCTCTCTATCTATCTGTCTCTCTCTATCTGTCTCTATCTGTCTCTCTCTCTATCTGTCTCTCTCTCTATCTGTCTATCTGTCTCTCTATCTATCTGTCTCTCTCTATCTGTCTCTATCTGTCTCTCTCTCTCTATCTGTCTCTGTCTCTCTCTATCTATCTATCTGTCTCTCTATCTATCTGTCTCTCTCTATCTGTCTCTATCTGTCTCTCTCTCTCTCTATCTATCTGTCTCTCTCTGTCTCTCTATCTATCTGTCTCTCTCTCTCTTTCTCTCACTCTCTGTCTCTCTCTCACTCTCTGTCTCTCTCTCTGTCTCTCTCTGTCTCTCTCTGTCTCTCTCTCTCTGAGAATGGCGGAGTGAATGGAGCTGGAGACGGGAGTGTTTGACTGAGTGGTTTTGTGAGTTTTTTCCACCTTTATTTTCTGCAAAGTGTTTTT
>CAEFZX010022112.1:0-50441 GCA_903066825.1 Alfaro cultratus | reverse complement strand
TGTTATATATATATAAAAATGTCTGATGCTACATTTGAAAAATAAAAAAACAAAGGTAACTAAAATGTCCTTTTCAAAAGGAAATATGAATGTTGTGACTTTAAAGACCAAAAATGTTACAAAAAACTCATCAGTTTTCTTTCCCTCTACCCTGAAAAGTAAACATTTGTTTAAAAATCATGATGTCTCTAAAGAAAATAAGAACCATATAAGTTCCCGTCTGTACTTTTGTATGTTAAAATTTTTTAGATTAATTGCATTAAAATTTTTAACATGAAAATCTACGTAATTAATTACTCAAAACTAACGTCTTAAAGTTCCAGCCCGCATTATGATGAATAACCAGCAATCTGGGAGCAGCTGATCGATATCTGAAATAATCAAACAAACAACGGGGAAATCCAAACAATTCATGTCAGGGATTAGTCCATCTAATTTATTCAAGGGATTAAAGCAGCACTTCAGAATTAAAGAGTTCCAAATCAGCCAAGTTTAAGCCGTGTTCTACTTGGTCGCAGGGCGAATGATGTGGCCTTACTCCAGTATAAAAGACTGTCGGATGTTTGTGGAAATCAAACCGGAATGGAAGACGGTTCAAACATTCACAAGCACACCACAAAAGGATTTATTCAGCTGGACTTTATTTATTTTTTAGGGCCTGACTCGTACATCTAAAGCAGTGAGGAATGATGAGTATAAAGTTGTCAGAATGCAGCGGTAGAGTTGAACAGTTGATAGAAACCATCAAAAGCATCTGGACAGGATTGATCTCACCGAAAGCAAGCAAATTATACAATAAATGATTCACCATGTGGCTTAATACACCTACATCCACAGAGCATCAAAGTAACATAAACCGGTTGTATAGTTGTGTTGAGACCAAGCAGACTGGATATACTGTTAGCTGAAGCACTTCTATGCAGTTGGAACTACATTGTAAAGTGTCTTGTGTAGTCATATTCTATCGTGGGAATGACAGCCTGGACAAACTTTAGGAAAATCAGAAGATACCTGGATGTCTTAGTAAAGGACAACAGTTGTAGGATGGGAGGACAAGAACACAGAAACACAGCAAACTGAACTAACCAAAGGAATATACAGCAGTTTGTTTTGTTCAAGCAACTTGGAGCAGTCAGTATCACATGGCGTAAGATTAAAGGATACATATGCACTCCCAGCTCTCCGCCTCCTTCAGCCACCGTCTCGATGATCTTTTTCATCACTTCAGCATGTCTGAAAACAGAGGTCATATCAGCGAGGTTCTTATCTGACTGTCTGAGATGACGACACAACAAAAGTATCTCAACCTTGTAGAGAAATGCAAACAGTTTGGGAGTTTTTGTGGTGTAGACTGTGTAGGAACCGATCCCAAGTGAATTCCTCACCTGCATGGATGAACAGAGCACATGGCGGGTGGAGGCAGGTGGGGGTGGTTATCAATGGTGACCGTCTTCTTCACGTGATCCTGGCTGATGTCCTCATACATTTGCTCCACAGTCAACGGCTGCCTGTCCTGGAAAATAAAGAGCTTGCAATCAGTTTGCGTTTTGTCCATACAAACATCAATAAGAAAAAGCAGCCTCAAACTACTGAACAAAACGTTTTGATAAAGAAGAAAATGGGGCAATTAAACAGTTGTTTGCAATTTGTAGGTTCAATCATTTTCACTTTATGTTGTAGAGTTGAATAGAACTAAGGAACTAAGGAAAATAATCTAGACACAACCCTGCACACCT
Organism: Alfaro cultratus; assembly: GCA_903066825.1. Lineage (NCBI taxonomy): Eukaryota > Metazoa > Chordata > Actinopteri > Cyprinodontiformes > Poeciliidae > Alfaro > Alfaro cultratus. The sequence continues at coordinate 48,705 of CAEFZX010022112.1, read as the reverse complement.
TGAGCGTTCAACTACATACTTCATCATATCCAAAGAGCCAGAGTCGAGGCGTCTGGTAGTATTTGTCGTAGGTGATGTAGAGGTCGTAGGTTCTGGTTTGGAGGATGGCGTCCTCACTGCCGGGTTCTGCTTTGGCTTTGGTTTCCACCATCTTGCTGGTGTCCAGCGTAGCCTGGAAGCAGGAGACAGACGACCGTTAGCCAGATGGATTCCCCTCCGCCGACACCAGGAAACCCTCTGAATGTACCTCGTCTGTTTCCAACAAGCCGCTCTCCTCGTATTCTGGAAAAGGTTCAAGAAGGCATCGTCAGAGCGGCAGCAGGAACTGAGATCTGACAACACTCAGACATCAGTACCTTCCATATCCGCTGCTTCTCCGTCTTCATCCTCCTCTTCGTCGTCATCGCAACATGGTGCAGACGTGGCGTTCATGTTCTTGTCCTGGAAGTATTCAGAGTTCTGACTGCGTACTTTAATCACCCAGAAGGACGAAGAAAAACACTTTGATCTTAAATCCCTAAAGACTAATTTAAGGACTGCTACAAAGCTGATTGGTTCCCTGCATCACAGGTAGAGATCATCATCCTGGCCAGCAATGTTGTTCCACTGTTCAGACAGAAGAGGGAGCTGAAGAAAGTTTTTACATTTTTGTCCCATGAAAATCAGAAATGCAACAGAAACAAACTCCAAATATCCCATGACTGGGATACTTGGATATCTGGATGGACTTTTGTTTCCATAGTGTTATTTAGAACTAATGAATTCTGAAAAGTGTGACATGCATTTGTAATCAGCAATCCCACAGCATGTTCTTGCCAACACCATTTCCAGCCTCAACTTTCCTGTAACCTCTTAACAGTTTTTCCCCCAGGAATTAGTTCCATACATTTTCTCCACCTGAAGAAAAGCATCCCCGCAGCATGATACTGCCACCACCATGTTTCACTCTGGTGATGCGTACTGGCTGCTTTCCACCACGTATCTGTTATGTTAGTTCTGATTTGTTCATTTCTTATTGTGGTGTGTTTTAACAAATATTTCTTCTGATTTTGGATGCTGTGCAGTCAAACTTTTTCTTTTCTGACATTTATTAGGATGGGTAACCATAGCAACACATTTTTCTTGTTAGTTTCTTTTTTTCCTAACAGTGAGCTGCTAATTTACATCCCAAAAGTTCAAATAATACTTGAACTAAAATCCCAGAGAAGTTAAAAAGGAACAGAACCAAACAGGAAGTTCAAACCATCTCATCTCTTCTACTGATCATAATGGTCAAGGAAGAGAAGCAAGACGAGGTGGAAAATGTTTTTATTAAGATAATAGTGCATCTACTACCTTAATAAAACATTTAGAGTGTTAGAAATGGGTTATAATGAGACCAAATGTGAACAGAAACAGCAGAGATCCTGACGTTAGCTAAAAAACACACTTGGTTCTGTCATTTTAAGAAACACAGAGTAAAGTAGCTGACCTTATTGTTGTCCAGAGAAATCTCTCGCACTGCATCTGTGACGCCTAACACACCTGCTGGGACACACACATATGTCAGCTTTCATCACACATTAGTCAGTGGGGAAATGAAACTACACAGACAGAACTGGAGGCTGGGATTCCCGGTGATTAGGTCCGATCAGCCGCATGCTGATCAGAACCGGTTCCGCAAGACTGAGCGTCTCCTACTTGAGTTGTGGTAGGTGTCCACCCAGCCGCCGTCTCCATCATCCTCCTCTATGATGGCTTCCAGCTCATCTGAATACTCCATCTGTTTACAGCGCTTGTAGCATGGAACTGGAAGTGGCAGAGAAGAAGAAGAAGAAGAGTAGGAAACAGACGTTAAGAGCAGAAATGTGAGCAAACTGATTCATCTGGAGTTGCTGAACAGTCAGAACCAACCATGTTAATATTTGATATTCTGGAACCAATCAGAATTTCACTGAGAAACTAAAACCCAGCTTTTGTTTTCTTTCAGTGACAACTTAAGACTTTAAATTAATCTCTGGATGGGAATGCAGCTTCCAGAACAAATGGATCAGAACTAAAGTGTGAACTGGACCTGGACTTACCATTCCGGGTCAACAGAAACTGTTTGTCCTGTGGCAAATATGGCTTCACCTTTGCTTCTTCCCCAGAGGCCCTAAACAGAGACATTCATTCATATAAGGCAAGGTTACATCAGGAAACCATGGCAACAAGAGTTCATCCAGATGGCCAAAAATCTTTATTAGAAATCAACATTTTACAATAACCCTGATATTTACTCAACCTTCAGTCTCACTTCCTGTCATGTCAGCTGCCTCTCCTCCTGGATGTGAGCAACATCCTGGTTGGCATGGTTACTCGTCAAATTAGATTTTCTAAGAATATATATTAATCAAACACAGTGTTTTGTTTTTGATTTTTTTGTCACACTTGAATAAGTCAGATAAAACTAATTAGAATATCAAAGATTAGCAAATATTTACAAAATAATTTTATTTAATAGCAGAAACCGTTCTAATTTTAGACAAAATTAGAACTTTATCACTTACTAAATCATGAATTAACTGTACTTAACTAAATCTGTTGGTTCAGTTTCAATATCCAGATTTATTACTGCCTGAATGTTAAAGCAGAACCTATCTGACAACTCAAAGTAGGCAGAAAACATAATAATGCCTGCAGACAAACAGAGCTTTAACATTAATTAACAGTGAATGCATTAAAAATCTTAAAATAGGCTGTTTATTATGGAAATATTAATATAAGATACTAGGAAAATTAGTTTATGGAAAAAATAATGAATTATTATTTGGAAAGTACGGTTTGTTTTGATCTAGATTGATAATTTGGAACATTACAGTCTGACCAAAAAGAAGCAAAAACAAAATAAATCTATGAGGGAAGTATTTTGAATTGAACCTGAGGTCTCTGAATCACTATCTGCCTGACAACAGATAAACCTGACCTCATTTCTAGTCCAGTTCATGACTTTGTCTCTGCAAACAGTTGATTGTAACCTCTGACCCCACTGTATCTGGGAGCTTGATAAGACCAATCAAGAGCCAGATGTGGCCACTCACCACTTCCATGTGGGACAGTGATGAACCAGGTGATCTCCAGCTGCTACAAACTAAAACAAGACACACACACACACACGCGCGCACACACACACACAGTCCTGAGTTAGTTTGTCCTCATTATGATGTTCAGATTTAAAGTATGCTCTCACCTCCTCTGGGGTGATGACTCCAGTCTCTTTGAACTTAGATTCCTATGAGGAACAACCCAAAGCAGTGTGTTAGGAACCAGAAATATACAAAACTACAATATTTTAGATTTCCTAGAGCTCCACAGGAAACTGTGTTTGAGTGAAGCAACGACCGATGCAACTGAACGCAGCTCTGTTTACTTCTAAGGTTTCCTCCTCCTAGAGGAGCCACTACCTTAGCTAGCTTCTCCCTGGAAGTTTACCTTTAACACGGGCGTGAGGAACTCGGCCACTCCCAGAGCGGTTCCCTTCACCGAGTTTATGACGTTCTGCATCTTGGATCAGATCTTCAGCAGCGAAACGAGCTCGTTCGGAACCCCCTCCTCTAGAGTCTACCCTTAATTTCACATAGCTGCTCAGGCAAGCTGCCAAAAAGAATGATCACATGACACGAGACTGACACTTCCGGGTCCAAGTTATCGCGATACACAGGCACAGGCTGAAACAATGCTGTCCGCCACATTGTGTGTGGCAAATAAACTGCTTGGAAGTTATTATTATTATTATTATTATTATTATTATTATTATTATTATTATTATTATTATTATTACTTTGTTTATTTAATTAACCAAACAAACAAAAGAAAAACGTCTGGTTTGACGCAATTTTAGGACACTTTTAAAATATATATATATTCTAGTAATTAACAATAAAAATTAATAATAAATGCGAATAAAAAACGAACCGAACAGCCAACATAAAACAATTAATGCTCTACATCTGATCTAATGTGAATCACGTATAATAATTATACTGTAATGTGACTTTATGCTACTTTTGGCTTCTTCTTCTCTGAATGATCTTTTAGTCCCTGTTAGTCTGACTGCAGAAATATGCCACAAAACTTCTGTTCACTGGACATTTTCTCCCAATTCAGTCCATTTATTAGTTTTATGAATTCAGCTGAAAACTGAATGAAAATAAATGTATAGGTAAATGTGACACATTTTTTATTTTTATTGTTATTTTTCCATTTGTTGTTTACTATGCAAAGTACACGGAACCAGAACCAACTCTACTTGCTTTCTTTAACAAAAATGCAACTCACAACATGGCGGCCGTTCTGACGTGCAATCTTTTCGGGACAAATTTTTTTTCCTCAACATTCATTATGACAACACACTCATTATGAACACATGAAATAAGAGAGTACATGAAGGGGGGGCGAATCGAAATAATAAAGTTAGGAAATAATTACGACGTCATTACGTAAAAAATACTGGACTCATTATGAGAATTTGAGGTAGTGATATTAGGATTCAGTAGATGGCAGTAGTGCAACATTAATGGATGCAAGCTGCCGTTAAAATCAAAAGAAGAAGAAGAAGAAGACGTCATTACGTCTCAAATATTCAAATTAGCCGGAGACGTCACTGAGCTGGAAGCCTATATGTTAGCATCATTACGCTAATAGATATAGAGATGGGCTGTACGGCATGTTGACTATTACAGCTGGGACACTGAATGGTGTAGCTGCAGCTCCAGAAGCTAACGGAAGCTAACAGCTAACAGCGGGTGCTCAGAGGGCACTGTGGCTGAATGAGCTGAACCATGATCCGGAGTGGAAAGGCCCTCTGCGGGGTCCTCATCTCCAGCTGCTGGGTCCCTGTCAGACACAGTGTTTCAGGGAAGGCCTGGATCCCTCCTAAAGGCTTTGACACGGGAATAAAGACCTTCAACAGCTTGACCAAACAGAAAGAAGCTCTGATCCTGGCAAGAGAAGGAATAGCCACCTGGTAGGGAACACACATGACTCTCACTCTGACTTTACCTGCTTTTATGAGCCACAAAGCTTATTTTATATCTCAGGTACAGCTGTGGACCTACAGTGTATGACCATGCTCACCTGGGCCATGCATGGTAAACATGTCAACACTGATCTATTCCAGGCTGAGAGGCAGGACTGAATGAGTTAACCTGAACCCTCTGCTTCCTCCCAGTTCTTATGTCAGGTTTGACATCCTGCAGAGGATCCTGACCAGGTTGTTTGGGGTCACCGTGATCCACGCCATGGTTATCACTGACATCGACGACAAAATCATCAGAAGAAGTTGGGAGGTTTGGATCACGTGAATATGTCCAACAGAGGGAGACTGCAGAGCGGTTGTTTAGTGTTTTCTTCTCGTGACAGGAAAATGTTTCTCCAGATGTCATTTCCAGAATGTATGAGGAGGAATTCAAGAGGGACATGCTGTCATTAAAGGTACATTACAAACTGTAATCACGTCTGCTCAGAAGAGAGGCTGATTGATATGTTGTAAAAAAGTAAAATAAAATAAAATAAAGTTTGACTTCTGCTTGTCTTTCAGGTGGTTCCCCCTGCGGTGTATCTAAGAGTCACGGAGAATGTGCATCATATTGTTGCATTTGTTGAAGGGATCATCAGAAATGGGCATGCTTATGCCACAAAGGAAGGTGAACATGAATCATTTCTACTTTTCTAAAATAACGCTTGCGTTTTTCCTGTGTCTGAGTCTGCTTCTTTTGTTGCAGGCGACGTATATTTTGACGTGCAGTCCATCGGTGACCGCTATGGGAAGTTTGTTGGAGCTGTTAGCCCTCATGGACAGTCTGGTAGGCGTTGAGAAGATGATTATTATGTTTCTCCAAATTTTTGAGTTCAACTTATGAGAACTGTTTATGGCAACATATTGGAGGAGCTCTGTTGGGTTAGTTCTGATTTATTAGTTTATTCATGTCCTCTAGTTGTGGTTGCTGTGCAGCTGGAAGTATTACAGGCTGGTTATGTATCATTTAGTCAATTTCTGCTTCCAACTCTATCCTTTAAATCATAAATGGGAATTATTTTGCAGTTTAGGGTTAAATTCCAAGTTGCCAGCTGGTTTTATGCAAGAAACCTTCAGTGCATTTTTCTTCTAATTCTAATATTATATTTAACTGCTCAGTTGTCCAATAATATAACATACTAATAAATGTTTTTTCCTCCAGGTAGCTCGAACAAACGAGACTCCAGGGATTTTGCTCTGTGGAAGCGCTCTAAAGCTCAGGAGCCACACTGGGAATCTCCGTGGGGCCCAGGAAGACCCGGCTGGCACATCGAGTGCTCCACTGTTGCCAGGTTGGATTTACCACACTTTGTTTTCTGCTGTCCAGACCTGCCAATAAACTGCATCACAGTGAATCAAATGAACTTCATCACTGCTGCATTGAAGATTTAAAAAATGTAATCTGAAAAAGTTATGTTACATAAACTGTACATGTGGATATTTGTTTTAACCATCATTTCCTTTATTAATGAATATACTTTCTTATTCAAAGTGTTTCTGAAGGAATTAATTGTGTTTAACTCTAATTCTAATTGACCCGTACAATGAAAAGTTTTGTCTGATTTCATGTCAGACAGAGAGAAATAAAGTCTTTTTAAACAGTGCATGTTTCAACTGGACTCTTGAGACTTCATCTGTTTGAAACTGCAGAATTAAAAATCCCTCACACAGGATTAAAATGTGAAAAATGAGTTGAGTTCATTCTTCATGTTACTGAGGGGTAACAGCAGTCACTGGTGCAATTTTTAACAGATATCTCATTGTGCTGCTGCTTTCAGCCACATGTTTGGGAGTCAGCTGGATATTCACTCTGGAGGAATCGACCTGGCCTTCCCTCACCATGAGAACGAGATCGCTCAGAGTGAAGCCTTTCACCAGTGTGGACAGTGGGCCAACTACTTCCTTCATTCAGGTGAATCCTTTACATTTTCTAAAGCCTTTTGGACTTTTATGAGGACTCTTCTTTAATTTAAGGACTTATGTCCCTCTTAGAAATTATACTTTTTGACACATATTTCAATACTTCTTGGTTGTTTGAGTGTGAAATACTCATGTGTAGCATGTGTGTAAAGTTCAAGCGATTCAGCAGTTGGAGTGAAAGTGTTGCATCAGGGAGGGAAAATGAAAATGTTTCAAATTCTTTTGGGAGGGACCAGAAATTTGTGTGCTTTTGTTTTTTCTTAGACTTGTTTTTACCTTGTTGTTGTCCATGGAAAACTTCACATGTACCAACTGTTTAGCATACTGAGGAAAAGATGACTGGCAAATCATAAAATGTTGGACTCAGCTCCTATAACTTTGTATCAGTACACAATACTGACATCTGGATATTTTTCGCACATCTTTAGACCAATTTAGTGGCATCCCCAAAATACACCAGTGTCCTATGGCTTAACGAGGTCCAGTAAACCAGATGTAAAGTACAGAGTGATGTGTTGTGTACAAAAAAAATTAGTCATAAACTGTGAAGAGCCCAGACACATAAAATCTAATCAGGACGGTGCAACAAACGTCTGCATAAATTATTTAAATAAGATTAAAAGACGGAGCCAGAAATGGAAACAAACACTATTTTTACAATTAAAGTCTATTTTAACTTTCTGCTTTAAGAAAAAAGTTAAACATGTTGAAAGGCAATTATCAAGGAAAATACTCAAATATTTATAGGATGATGATCTCTTGATGAAAGTTCTCCCTTGGTGGTAGAAATACCATTATTATCTGAAATACAGAAGTTAATTCGGAAAACATTTATATTAATAATAATCATTTTTAAGCCCTGTCTGCAGCAGCCTACATTGACATTTTACACCAACTGTGTGAAATATGGTGTTGTCTGCATGTGGGTGGGCTTCAGCTGTAGATACCTTCTTCTTTTGGGGAAGAAAATGGAACAGGGCCTAAACTTAAGCCCTGATGAACTCCTTTTGAAATCCGATTTGTAAAAGTCTTTTCAGGTCTTTGAATCTGTGTTACTTTTACACCTGACGCAATTCTGTTAATATTCCCCTACTTACTCATAGCAATAGCCAGTGTCCAGCATCCAGTAACAATATGGTTGATATGAATTTAACACTTTCTGTTTATGATGTGTCTAACTGGTTGCTCTTATTCTTTTAGGTCATTTACACCATAAAGGAAGTGCAGAGAAAATGTCTAAATCTCTGAAGAACTACATCACTATTAAGGTAAAGATATTAATTCAAGCTAAGCTGGAAACCATAAAACTCCAGCTTCTATGTGGACTCCATACAGAGATTTCTTAGGGTTTTTTTCTTGTTCTTTACTCTTGTTTCACATTAGCAAAAATCCTTTTCATATAATTTGTCTATGTTCACATTGTTATGCTGATTGGTTGAACCTTCTCTTAACAAATCAGCTGCTGCATATCATTTTTACAGGTGCTTCTGTAACTTTGAATAACCTCTTCTAGGCCTGTCACAGTAGCAAATACCTACCAGTTAAGTGAAGGTGTTCAAAAACAAGGCCTTGGTGAACTCCTTAGTGCTCTGTAGTTTCACTGAAGCTTTTGTAAAACCTCCAAACTTGTTTTGCTAGAAAGTGATCTCATATTTGGAATTTGTACCTCAACTGAAAACATTTCATTAAAGTAGAAAAAACCAAAAGAAACGATAAACAGCAGCAGCTTATCTTGTGCTTTTCATGCTTAAAGTAATTTTTTTTTCTTCGATCAGGATTTCCTACAGTCTCACACTGCTGAAGAGTTTCGGATGTTTTGTCTGTCGACCAAATATAGATCTGGTGGGTAACCTGAAAAACGAATGACTATAGAGTCTCTCTTTCTGCTGTCAGTTGAACTGATACAATTAGTGAACTTTTACTGGAACTACATTATATCTACTTCCTCTGTATAAAAAACAAAACCCTCTGTTTCTCTTTCTGACATCTAATAAAATCAGACTAAACATTTCCTGTTTTAGGTCAGTTTGGATTATCTACATTATTTTTATGTGCTAAATTCCAGAATAATTTCACTCCAGAATAATAGAAATTTAGATCCCTGATTCATGTTGAGAGATTTTTGTTAATTTGACTTTGTTGTCCTTAAACCTTTGCAACTTATTTGTTGGTATGCTGAGGAATATTGTCTGTTTGGAAGACCCATTTTTTCTTGGTTAGAGCAAGTTGGAATATTAACGCTAGCTATCAAATGTTTCAATTTCAGATTCATCCGACCACAGCAAGTCTCCAACATTTAAAGTCTTTGTCCCTAAACTTTAATCTGGCTTTTTATGTCTGTGTTCAAGTAATGGCTTCTTATGATTGGCCTTTTATGTTAGTACAGGACTGGTTTCACTGTGAAGAATGCCACTCTCATCTTTTTAATTTTAAGGCTGAGCCACCCAGGTACCAAAGATAATTCTCTAAAAACCCTTCTGGGTGTTTTCTAGTGGTGTTAACAGTAGGTGTGCCCCAGCATTCTTCTGTCTGAACTTTGACAGTGACAATCAGAGCGTGATGTTGTCCTGCTGTCTCCACAGCTATAGATTTCAGTGACGGCAGCATGTCAGAGGCCCGCACCTCTCTGGAAACCATCCGTACCTTCATTAGCGCCGCTCAGGCCTACATGAAGGGTCACCTCCACTGTCCACCTATACAGGAGGATCTTCTCTGGCAGAGGTATTGAGGTTTTTTTGGTTCTTCCATCATTTGTGTTTTTCTCCATTTCATTCTCTGCGTTTCACTGTTTCCTCAGACTGACTGAAGCTAAATCCAGCATCCGGACGGCGCTTGCGGATGACTTTGACACACCCAGAGCCGTCAGTGCACTGATGAAGTTGGTTTATCATGGAAATTGCCAGCTGCAGTCCGTTTCTACGGTAACGCAGGGTCTCTGATTCGGCTATTTGGGGTGGTGGCCTTGTGGTGAGAAGTGTGTGTGTTTCTGTTCAGGCAGAGGGAGGCGTTCGGAGCCCAGCGGTGTTCGGAGCCATGGTGACCTACGTCAGAGACGTGCTGGACGTGTTCGGGATCAACCTGCTTCACAGCCGGGTCAGGACCTGCATGTGGAGCAGCTGGTGGTCTGACCCCACATTTCCTCTTTACTCTCCCATGACTGTTTTATGTCTGTGTGAAGGAGGCTGACGTGATGAGCAGCGGTGGACATCTGCAGGCTTTGGTGGAGCAGTTCACTCGTTTCAGAAGCGAAGTCCGAGCTTTCGCTCTCACCCGTCAGGACTCTCAGGATAAGAAATCTGACTTGTACCCAGACAGAATCCCCCTCCTGAAATCCTGCGACACCCTCAGGAAGGACCTGGCCCCGTTAGGAGTGGTGATAAAGGTCAGCTTCATATGAATCTGGTGTACACCCTGTTCCAAATTATTATGCAATTTGGATTTAAGTGTCAAAGATTAAATTTTTTGTTGTGCTATTAAATTTATGGATGGTATTGTGTGTCAGGGCTCTTTGAATCACTATAATTCATTTCAGAGAGCTCAATTAAAAGAAATCTACTTAAGAAGGATGTTCCACATTTTTAAGAAGGCCACAGGTTTCAAGCAATATGGGAAAGAGAAAAGATCTCTGCTGACGAAAATCATAACTATTCACACACCAAATGAATAATTTGGTGTGTGCATTAACACACAGTAGAAACCCTCTTACCTCTACCACCAGTGGTAATTCGCTAATAGCAAAGCTAATTTCTCTAACTTTTGCAAACTTTAAACACATTTGGTGCACTTAGCTCCTCATAAATACATTCTTCTGGATGAATTCTAAAAGGCTAATTAAATTGGTTGTTTTGCAAACTTTCAGTTGATTATGACTTCTTGAAGCAGACATTTACATTAATGCTCTTATTTTGAAGTGGGTGAAGATTATTTACATAGCAGTTCAATTTTCTTTACTCGCTTTGTTTTTTCCCCCCAATAGCTTTTTGTTTTTTTTCCCCAATAACTTTATTTCAAACTTAAAAGAACAAAACACAAACAATAGAGAACAAGATTTAAACATGAATACATTATTAAGAATTAGCTTGGTGCTCGAGGGTTGTTGACTTTTAAGGGCAGATATAATTTGAATTGGTTGATGTAGCTTGTTAGCGGAACCGATGTTTGATTAGCGCTTTAGGACTATTGCAGCTAACTTTTTAGGTAACAGTGCTCACCACTGACTGTCACAGAAGTTTACAACTACAGTCTGTCTAATCTCCACTGTTGGGATACAGCCAATCATCAGCAAGTAAAATGAATGGTGCTCATAGATTGGCTGCTTTGCAAACACCAGCCAATAGCATGTCAAGAAGTATCGCGCTGAGACACTTCAGATTCCAAGCCCTTTATTTCAAATATTCTTTATATGCTCTAAAAAATATATGTGAATAATTTAGAGTTTAACAGAAAAATTCACCAGAGGCTGGTCTGATGTGTTCTCTGTGTTTGCAGGACAGAGGAGCGACGTCCACCTGGGAGATAAAGGCGACTCAGAGTGGACAGAGAAACCAAGAACCGGACCAGCAAACATGACTGATTTCAGAACTTTCTTCACACATATTCATGACATTCTTTGATTAAATAAATTTCTCTTAAGAGTAACTCCAATAGTTAGGAATGTAATTTATACCAGGTGAGTCTTTCTCCCCTGAGAATGTGGACCAGTCCTGGTACCGGGTTGATTCTGAGCCTTCAAATGATTTTAACAGAAGTTTCACATAACTTAGAATTTGATGTAAAAAATAATGTTTGTTTTAGCCACAAAATGATTATGCTCAGCAGCAAACAACATATCCCCAACTACAGCATCATCAATGTAGCAGATATGTAGCCTGACGTGAAAACATTTTGCTAGACAATATCAAACATTGAGAAGTTTTAATTGTTATCAAACGTTATTAAACATGGCGCTTTGAGAATCAACTCATTTTAAAGTTTAAACTCAGTTTCACACAAAAACAAAGACCCTAGCAAAAATGTTTGGCTGTTGAACTGGACCGTTGCAGGTCGTTATCAAGCTAATTTTCTATTAGCAGTTTTACAAATCTTTTACATTACATTACATTCCCAAGGCACATTTAAAACAAACCTTTATCTTGGCTTTTTTCTGCCGATGGCAAAGCGTGCGGTACCTACCTCGGCCACTAGGGGCCCCCAAGAGCAATTTTTTTTTTTTAGTTTGCCTATGCCTTGGACCGGCCCTGGTTACCAATATGTTTTTGGAGAATATTTCTTGCAGACTCTTTACTGGAGCTTGAAATCAAAAGATGGTTCCAGAATAAAAAAATAAAAAAACATATTCTGGGAAATATTTCATATTCCAGAACATTCTGAGATCTCATGTCACAATTCAGCAGATGTTAAATCAAAGAAAACATGTTCTTTTTATTCCTTTTCAAAGTGAAAAGTGTGATCAGAGTGAAGCTGCAGCCTCAGCCGTTATGACGTCATACGCTCCAGTCCCGGTAGTTGTGCAGAGCTCCCCCTGCTGCCCGTCAGGCGGAGCTGCAGCTCTCAGGCATCAGGTTGATGAGGGAGTTGCTGGCCTGAGCCAGCTCAGTGATGGAGACTCTGCCTCTCTGTCTGATGAACTGAGCCACCGAGTCCAGCTCCTCTGGAGTGATGAAGATGAACTTCCCTCTGTCGTCGATCACACCTGCAGCAACACGGACAGCGACTTTAAACGTTGGAGATGTGCTGGTCCTGTCCAGCAGGAACGGACGGAGCCGTGAACGGGCGCTAACCTGTGAGTGTGCCTTCAGCTAACAGGTCCTGCAGCCTGGCGATCGCATCCTGTGTTCTCATCCCGAAATGAGACGCCAGGTCTTCGAGAAGAACCACTTTAGATGTCTGCAGACACAAACAGATCCCAGTTATCTCAGAAACCGTAGCAGAGTGTAATATGTAAGCAGAGGCTCAAGCTCACCTGGATATATGCTATGAAGTCCTGCAGCAGGCTGCGGGACTGAGCACAAAAAGTGGAACAGGTTTAAAACCATCGCTTTGGGAAACAGGACAGAGACGTGGCGGACATCTCACCTGGTCCTCTGACAGCTGCTCCTGTTCTCCCTGGTCCTCAATGATGAATGAAGCCTTGAGCTTCAAGTACTCCTCCTCCTCTCGTCGCTCCTGCTCCTCTTTAGCGCGCCGCTCGTCCTCCTCCTGCAGAACACATCAGCTCAGGCTCTCAGCTCCTTCTGACGCAGCAGGACTCAGCAGCAGCAGGAACCAACCTGTTTCTGCTCCAGCTTCCGTTCCCTCTCCTCCTCCTGACGTTTCTCCTGCTCTCTGAGCTCCTGCATCCTCTTCCTCTCCTCCCGCTCCTCCATCTCTGCCTAACATAATGCAAAAAATCTAACTGAAATGACAAAATCCCCTTTTAATCTGCACGTCCAGCATCCAGAATGTCTCGTCACCTCTCTTTGGGCTTTCTTGGCCTGTTTCTCCTCCAACTTCTTTTGCTTCTTAGCTCCGATTTTTACTGTTGGCTGGGCAGCCTGCAGCTCTGCCTCCTCATCTTCCACAGGCTCCTCTTCTGAAATCCACAGGAACTTTCTTACACACTCCATAGTATTCACCAAACGGTCTATGTTTCATGTCAAAGTTTAAGCTGAGGTTTGCACCAAACAAAACAGAAAGCTGCTGGAGTTTACCCTCCTCTGGCCTCTGAGCCCGCCTGTTGGCCATTACAGAGCCCAGGTTCCTCCTCCTGCGGGGCATCCCGGCTCCCCGCTCCTCCGGGGCCCGCAGTGGGGCCGCCGCTGCTCGGACAACATTCCTCCTCTGCTCCTGATCAGCTGAAAACAACCAACACATCCGGTTCCAGCTCAGATTGTTCACATTATGGATGTATTGCAACAATGACTGATAACATAGGTTTATATGATAAGAATTATGTTTATGTACACAGAAAAGAATATAAAACAAAACAGTGTCTCAAAGATCGCGTTTATATGGACCTCTTGGGCCTCCATAGTTTCGAAAGCTGTAAGCTGACGTAGCCTGACAGCAAACAGTAAAACCAGCAGTTTTCATCCCTGCAGCCTTTATAAGTGTCTCTATTTACAGCAAACACAGCTCTGAATCATGAAAGTTCTCGTCTAAAAGTTAAGAACATCTTAAAAGTCAACGTAGCTCCTTAGCATTAGCCTCAAGCTAACCTACCGTCCTGTGTTTTCCTCTGCACCTTCAGCGCGAACACAATAAGGACGAGAAGGACCGCAGCAGCTAGAATATACAGCACTATGTCCATGGTTTAATAAATACTGGCTTTATATAAATAACTATTCACCTCATTACTACCGAGAGGGCGACGTTTCACCAGGACTACTACTACTTTTTCTTTGGTTTTAGGCGGCTGGATAACAGCGAATTGGAGCGTTTCTGCCCCCTGCTGGTAGTTCAGAGAAGTGCAGTGGGGTGGAGCTCATACTGCGGTTCAATCAACATTACAGTGACAGGAAATAAAAGTTGAAACTGAAGGACTGAAAGCAATTTTTCCCAAATGTGTAATTAAATTATGTAATCAGTTACTCTTAGATGTCGAAGAACTGAATGTATCACAGATTAGAAGAACTCTGTCATAAATGTCTGCAATATTTTTTCTTTGTAAAATTGCCTTGAGTCCATCTCATATCACAGACAGTGTAACACGTTCCAGTGCAAAAATGCGACCAGTCTGACAGAATTCATAAGTGACAGAAACATGAGTTAACATTTGTAAATTTTACTAAACTTATTGATGTAAATGGAATTAATTCAACTTTAATCCTTTTTTATTAAACAATGCAAATTCAGTTTATTATTTAAAACAGTGTTTGTTCAAAAGAAAACCAGCAGATTGCATAATGTTAACTTTGAAGGAAGTGGAAAGGAGAATTCCCCTTTAAAGATATTGGACCCCCAGAAGAACAGGGCATGGTGGCAATGTCCACCTGGGTGACTGATTAGAGATTTAAGAAGACAGAACATACACACACACACACACACGCACACACAAAGAGAAGCACTGACATCTGAGTACTTTCTATATTAAAGAAAAAGTAAAGAGTTGACAGTAGTAGATCTTTAGTGGCTTCATCTCTTGACTTTGTGTTCACATGAAAACTACTTTTCAGAAAACTGCCAAAATATCTATTTCTGCACACAGATGTTATGTTTGCTTATCATCATTTAGCCAGTGCATTTTATTAATACTGTTTACTGCATTTGCAAATAAGGAAGTGCTAAAACAGCAGCTGAAGGCAACAATGGTTTGCTTGGAACTCTACTTCTGTGTTCCAGACTCTTTATGCTGCATGAACAAGACGGAACCTGCTGGTTGTCACAATCATAGGATTTCCTGCTGTCTGTCCAGGATTCTCATTGGAACAGGTTCTTCTGCCATCATCAACACACTGTCAGTGTGTATATATATATATATATATACATATGTTGCACAGGGGAAAATGCGATTGTTTTTCTTTTCATTATTTATTTTTGTACTTTGCATGTATAGATTGTTTTTGGGTTTGTTCCTTTTTTCCCCTTTAACGATCGTAACGCACTGGACTGAAGGTGATTGTCTAAGGAGGCGGAGCGCACTAATTGGCCACCCATACAGGTGTCAGCAGAGGCTGATTAAAGCCAAAATAAAGGGAGCCTGGATGGAAAGAGGAGAAGAACCGATTCTGGAGGCTGCAGAGACCGACGTGCTGTGGAGCGAGGGGCAGCCGGAACCCGCACGTCAGGCTCAGCACAGAGGATCAGGGCAGAGGAAAACCTCTGCCCGCGCCTGTAAGTAGTGTCCCATGTCGTTCAGAGATCATTGGCAGGAAATGCGTCTTCCGGCGGAGTTTTGGTGCGGGGATGCTGGCGCTTTCCTGCTTTGTTGTTTTAGCTGGATCGGGCCGAAGAGGGGCGTGGCACGCCGTAGAGCGGAGCGGTGCTGGAGCGTCTTGCAGCCAGCTGTGGATCGGCAAGAGCGCGCTGCAGACGGATTGCCTCCACCAGATGCAGGAGAATAAGTGGAGCCCAACCTGTGATTTCCAACTGGTGACTCTTGTTTAAGGACAATTATTGAACATTGGATTTTAACAGAGAAAAAGAGGATTGTTTTATTGGGTCACTATTGGTGATTTCTTTTATGATAAAAAAAAGACCTTGCACATGTTTGCTTTGCTGTTGGGGTTTTGAGTTGCTTGCTCCCCCTTGTATTGAGGACAGAGTATGGGGCCATATTGGCCACACATACTGTGTATATATATATATATATATATATACATACACACCGCCTTTGACCAGCAGGACTTTATAGGCACATGAATCCATTTGGGGCAGGAGTGTCAAACTCCAGTCATCAAGGGCCGCTGTCCTGCAGTTTTTAGATGTGCCAGGTAGAAAACACTGGAATGAAATGGCTTAATTACCTCCTTCTTGTGTAGACAAGTTCTCCAAAGTCTTGCTAATGACCTAATTATTCTATTCAGGTGTGGTGCAGCAGAGGCTTAATGCCATAGACATATTTTATTGAAGCTCTCTGTCATAATAAACATTCAGAACAGTGCAGGACACTAACATGAACTGAAAGGTCACTGAGAGAGGAAGAGGTCATGACCACTGCACACAAAAAGCCAGATCTACTCTGCATATGCAGTTTTTTGGAGACGTCGTCAAAACTGTGTTTTCTCATAACAACCTTGTTGCATTTAGAGGAAACGGAGGGAAGCTCGCAAGCCTGGACTTTACAAAACCGATTCCATTATGAGGAAAGAAATTCTGATACAACTTGTATCGTCTTTTCTGAAGCCGATACACAGACTGTGTACTGGGAAAATACACAGTCCGCGTATTTTCCCAGTACACGGACTGTACTGGGAGGTCCGTGTACTGGGAAAGTACACGGACTTCCCAGTACACGGGAAAGTCTGTGTACTGGGTCCGTGTACTCCTAATAAAAGGAGCAATACTTTTATTGCTCCTTTTATTGGGAGCAATAAAATTTATTATTTAAGTGCTGGTAGATTGGTGAGTGAATCGAAACTCATAAAACAACCTTTTAGTTCCTATGCTTTATAATAAAGTTCAGATTGTTGCAGGCATCAACAGTATCATTTCCACACTCAAAGGTTTGCATAAAGCAGGAATTTTTATAGCAATTCTAGAAGGTTCCATCTTTTCCTGTATTACACCATCATAACTTGTGATAAGCCTGAAAGTTCCTCTTTCCTAACGCACTTAATTGCGGTCAGAATTGACCAATCAGCAGGCAGAGTTGATCCCACTGTTGGTTTAAAGGGGCGGCGGCAAGAAAGCAACTTCCAGTCTGAGGATCTGAGCACAGAAACCACTAGTCATGGGTAAGAGACTCAAACTTCCTATTCCTGCTTTTTAACAATCTCTATCCATTTCTAAAAATTAAATGCATGTTTTTCTATCGTCAGTTTAAACTATGTTGATTTGTTGACATATTTGTTATACGTCAGAGAATCTGTACCGTTTTAATTTTGTAAATTATTTGACCTATTTCAGAATTAAAACCCAATTTTTTTCCTAATATTATACATTTGCTTGATTTCACTTTCAAGTGTTGTGACATCTGAGAATTCTCAACCTAAAAAACAAAAAGCTAATAAATGATAAAGTTTTCCTCTGTTCTGGTGAGGAAGAAAAGGTTTTCTGGAACTTGACTGATTTTGTTTTTTACAGATAAAATGAAGCATGCAGTGGGTGTTTTCTTCTTCTTGCTGACTCTCTGTCAAGGTGAGGACACAAACACAGTCCGTGTCTGGAAGCTTTAATCATCTGAAAACTCTCGGACGTCCCTAATGACAGACAGCTTATAAAAATGTGAGATTTCCACACTTTAGAGACATTATTTACTGATAATTAATTTCCATTTTTATTGGTATTTCCCAGGAGAGGCCTTGGTATGTAACTACTGTTACTCGTCCAGCAGTACACTCTGCCAGCCCACCGGCACTCAGACATGCTCAGGAACCCAGAATGCATGTGGTGCCGTCATCCTGACCGGCGCCATCAGTGAGTACTCAAGAAGACCAGCATAATTAGTTTGAACATTAATTCTGATCATTAGAATCTCTTAAAACAGAACATTGCCATTTCTAAAGTGCTACTGCTCAGACATGTTTGTCTTTGGTTTTCTGATTTCAGGCAGCTCCTTCCGCCAGTGCATGAACATGGCCGTGTGTCAGGGCTTCATCACCACACCAGGAGCGCATGCAATATGCTGCAGCACCAACCTCTGCAACTGAGCCTCTTCACAGCAACCTGAAGCCACTGAGTTTCTATACGGGCTTCATATTACTCCTGCATTCAAATCAGAAACTACTTCATTTGATTCAAACAGCTCAGCTAACTAACGCCAACTTTAAATCAACCAATCAGTATGGATAGTTTGCACTAGATGACAGTATAGGGTTTCCCTCTGATTTATTTCCAAAGACAAACAAATAAACATATATGTGTTTGATCACACTTGTGTATGTGTGTTTCTCATTTATATCTTTATTCTTTCACCAGCATTAGTTCTTCAGTTGCAGTGGATGAGACCCTGCAAGGACAAGTGACTGTAGACAGCAGTTCTGAACAAAAGTAGTCGGAGCATCTGTACAGAAAAGACATCTCAACCCACCATCTTACAGACAGAAGAGAATTGTGGTTCCAGCCACTGAGTTCCTCTGAGTCGGTATCGGCTGCCAAGTCGGGACTGTCCTGAGTCGGAATCGTATTCCGACTCGGGACCGGCCTCCGACTCGGGACCGGCCTCCGACTCGGGACCGGCCTCCGACTCGGGACCGGCCTCCGACTCTGGATCAAGTGGGGGCCGACATAGGAGATCATACAAAATTGTGTATATATGCCAAAAATTTGATAAATAATGGGTTAGTCTGAGCCTGGTTCTTATTGCTCTTTTCTGAAGTTTTATTAGTGACTGTTGTGCTGTTTTGTAATTAATTACCCAAATCTCTCTGGAGTCACTTAAATAAGGTAAAACTGAAGAACAGTGCAGAATGTTAGCTGTTTGTGTGTCTGTGAACAGAAAGGTGTTTGGTACTGAAACTATGATAGACCCACTTCATGAACTGTGAACTGAAATAGTAAAACTCTGACTCATAATGTTCACTTTTCCATAGATGGACAAACATTCTTATTTAACGAAAAAGTCCAACAGCTGCATAATGTTCAGATAAAAATAAGGGTAATGCAATTTCTACATATGATTTTCAAATAAAGTTCAGGTTAATGACTCGGTTTCCTGAGTCATTTACCTGAACTTCTACTTTGATAATAAACTGGTTTTAGTAAAATGTTCTTCAAATGACTGGAAATGCATAGTTTTGAGTAGATTTTATTTAAATTTCCAGGGCAGCAGACCCCACTAGGACTGTGTCACTCCACAGCTGCACATATCTCATTAATGTTGGCAGGTATGATGTAGTCTTGAGATCCTGTTTCAAACTGAGTGTATACGCCCCATTGATGCAGTCGCAATACAGTTTTAGCAAGTTACTCAAAGTCTAACCTGGTATTGTTGTGCATTTAAAGTTAAAGCTTACCTTCGAACAAACGCCCCCCAAAGGAATCCCTTTTGTAAAAATTCGTGCCAGCGCCTCCTGCCCTCCTCTGAATGCCCCCCAGGGGGCGGTACCGTTTCTCCCCAGTCTGAACCGTTTGCAAATTAAATGTTCTAGAAATTAACACTTCCTGTCTTGAGGACCATTATTGGTCAATCATCCTAATTAGACTGAGGGCAGCCAGACTATTTTATTTTGTTAATTTACTATATTTAGCTAAACATTATTTCCGAGGGCCACAAGCAGGCTGTCTGACATACAGATAAAAAAAACCCTCAAAAGGGGCATAGGGGCATCAAGGATAAAAGGGGCAGGGGCTCCAGGCCCCTGCGCCCCCCGCCCCATCTGCACGTGCCTGGCTTGTAGCAAAGAGTGGACAGACAAATCTATCATGTTCTTTACTAAGCATCAATCCTTTATGCTAGTCATGGATGTAGCGACAGTGAAAAGGAAAACTCATGTTTTCTGAAGACATTTCTGTGTTTTTCCTGTTTCTCCTTTGTAACATTATAGCTGTAATTATTTGTTCTAATATACTGATATTATACTGTTTTACTAGAGCAGATTTTTCCTTCTCATACATCAGACAGACAGTGATGAATTCTGTTGCCGATGCACGAATCAGGTTTGAAAAAGTGAAACATTTTATCATAAAATCAGTGTTTTAATTTTCGTTTTGGGTAATTCGAAATGCAGCACACACTTCTCCACGCTGTGACCACAGAAAGCCCTTCAGCATCCTGACCCTGACTGCGCCCCCTCTGTAGCTCCACCCTTAGCTGGACGCTTCCTGTTCGGCTTTCTGATGCTCAGATCTGCTCACTTCTCCTCAGAGCAGGAAGGAAGATGCAGAGGCTGAGCAGAGGTACCTGGATGAGCTTGGTTCTGTGGATTGTTGGGCTCTGTGGCAGCGGTGTGTGTGCTGGAAAACGGTACGCCGATGCTGATGAAGGGGACTCTGGGTCAGAAAGTGTTTCCAGGGCAAGGTGTGTGTCCCGCTGCCTGAGCCTGCACAGCCTGTCTGCACCCTTTATTCCCCTGCAGGTAAGGACAGGACACTTTGTTTTAGTCATCAGATTAATTATGAGGTGTGTATTCTAATAGCTCTATAGAAACTCATCATTCTGGCAATATTTAAAAAAATAAGTGACTTAAATTTTTCAGACTCTTCCAAGAAATAAAAGAAGTGACATTACAACGATTTCATCCAAATGAAGCTCTAAATCTTGGGTTTATTGACATGATGATGTCTGTCATCTCAAACATATTCAACTCTCTGAATTTTAGGACGGTGTTTCATCCAGTGGTTCTGTTCCTGCATCTCAACATGTTCCTGCTTCATATTATAGCTACAACTACAGGGCAGTGATACGGTTGTGAAGCTTGGCTCTGTTAGTCCTGCCAGAGTGAGAGAAGAAGAGCCGTCCCTTCAGTCCTGAAGCCCAACAGGACATTATTTGACTCGGCTCTCTGTCGCTTTACGCTCTATTTATTTATTGATATGCTGTGCCAGTGTTGAATGCTGGTGCTCTCATTCTGGTGCTGTTAGTGCACAGACAGTGTGTAATCCAATAACATTTAATGCTTTGTTAAGTTATTAAATGTTTGAGTTATAAAATGACGGGAATTTATCAAATTTTTATCTTTAGATTTGAGCTCTGACTCTGGTTACCAACTAGGAGCTGGACCAACATATTAAAATCATAAAACGTGCAATAAAAGGAACAGTTTGACCATTTGGAGCTTGTAGAGATTTGTATTTCCTACAAATTTTATGTTATGCTTTTTACATTTCATTATATTTCAAGTGGCCAAAATGATCACATTGTTGTCAGATATTACATTATCAACTGTTATCATATTGCTTCCAAAGTTAAATCTGTTTCATGGTAGAAAAACTGAACTTACTATTTACAGCAATTAGCCTCGGTTTCCACCAGACTTCTTTGAGAACAGACTGGTGCCCCGACAACAGAGTGAACTGTTATTTTAAATTCATAAACTGTAACTGTGAAAAGGTGAAATAACATTTTCCTGTATAAGGCCAACTTTTTGTCTTTGTCCTCCATCTTGTTCTCCTCAGGGTAATGGATCGCTGGGTTGGTGCCATGGTAACAAACAGTGCTCACAGGTAGGAAACAAGTACATTACATTTTCAATGTTTACTGCAGTTGTTATCCGGTTTTGATAATGCATCACCTACCTTGTGAGAGAAGAATGTGAAGAATAAATTAAGGTTTTAAAAAATAGCTTTAACAGCATTTTACTTTCTACAGAAAAACCTCTGCTGCCTCGGCTACCAGAGGGATCTTCAGGACGTCCCTCACATTTCTTTACCATATCCAGTGTTCTCTCTTGTCTCATTTCAGCGTAGTGAGATGATAGAAGGAGGAAATGAAGCAGAAAACAAAATTAGAGTGGAAAATGGGACAGCGGCGGGAATGTCATTCTGTATTTAGTGGACATGCTGCAGGGAGATCAGCGAGGAGAAATTGGAGATGGCAGGTTTGCAAAGCGGCTACCAGGCTGCCTTTAGTTTAGCTCCTTTATATTTCTATTTTTGCCCTTTAGGGTTTTAAAAAATATTGTGTCATTACAGACTTGATATGTAAATTTCCATTGGGAATTGGGATCTGAGAATAGAACTGAAGGAAAATGTTCCGTAGTAAAAACTGAACATGTAGCAACTTTTGCAATGCTAAGTGGAGCCCCAAGATCTGGGCCCTCCAATTAAAACTCACAACTCAATTCATAAGCGTAGTATTTATATATTTTTTTAAGAAAATTCAGCAAAAATGATTGAAAAATATTCAGATTGCTTCTGCAACTTTAAGGTGACTCACACTCATGTCCTTGTGATGTTTCATTCCCACTGTTTCTCATTACAGCATGAAATTACACCAGTGTGTCCATGCTGTTAACTCTGTGTGCTGCAGAAACGGCCAGAGAAAGGAGCTTTTTATCTTCCTCAGTCTAAGAAATTTAGAGAAGCTTTAACTGTCAGTTAGGAGAACTAAACCGATGAGGCAACTAAATTATTTACCACAAAAATATGATTGTCATTATGTTCACAGTGCCTGGAGCCATGCATACGTGACTGGAAGGTCAAGAAGAGAAGTAACTGCAGAGAACTTTGTGAGGTAAGCTGCTACATACCATCCATCTTTTCCATGAGGAACTCAAAGGTTTGTTAGAGAATCACTTGAACTTGGATATAACAAGCTTTCCCAGAGTTCTGTTTAATCCGTCATCAGAACATGGAGAGAGGATGGACCAACTGCAGCTTTTATTTCCTTCCATTTTATTTTTGGTAAATATCTTCTGTAGGAAACGTTCTGCCCTTTTAAAAGAATTGCTATTCTCCGGACAAGAAAATGTACTTTTCTTACAAAAGTACATTTTCTCCTTTGAGGTGTTGACGTTTGTGGAAAATTGTCATTCTTCATGTGGATTTTTCTTTTACAGCAACTATTCTATGAAATACAAATAAATAAATAAAAATTGCATTTAGCTTCACGCAAAAGTAATTAACTCAGTAGTTAAATATTTAGTTTGAAGCTAAATATTTATCTAATAGTGTTTGTGGCAAAATGATATATACACATAATTTCATACTGATTATAAAATATCGAATTCTGCAGTTTGTTTTAATGTGTTACTGTCAAAATGATTTGAACCAATGAATAAGCTTGAATTATGCAGCAGGTATTTCAGAGGAAGCAGTGGGAGTGTGTGTCCAGCTGTCACTTCCTCCACTCAGTCCTGGCAGCGAAGCAGGGCAGCTGTCCACCACCAGAGGGAGCCAGCGGGTTTGCAGCTGCGTGCATAGAAAGTTGTGACCATGACAAGGAATGCTCTATGCAGAAGAAGTGCTGCTTCAATGGTTGTGGACAAACCTGCCAGCCTCCAAAAGACCTATACAAGGGTACTCTTAAAAAAAAAAGTAAAATGTTTACAATTTTTATGCCTGAAATGTTAACGGCAAGAAGCTTCTGATAGGTTAATTCACAATATTTACATGTGGATGCTTCTTTTTGTGACATCATGTGGAAATTCTGAAGCAACATCAGCCAGGAAATTAAATCTTGGACACTGGTCATCCAATGGACAAATCCCCCTTTAGCTACAAAGTGGCTTAATTATCTGAAACTTTGTCAGTTTGATATTGATCTACATCTTATCAGGCTTGAGTCAATGCTGCAGTTTTCTTGAAAATAGCATGACAAAGCAGTTTATAACACAAAGATGGTACTTAGATATGATCATGGATCTCACAAGGTGGAAACATTTGACTTGTACCTAGAATATCCTGGCTTCAGAAACCTGCAGTGTCTCATGACTGTTAGAAGTTAAATTAGAAGTAATTTTATCATTGGTGCTGCTAATATGCTGTTGATTTTAAAATTGCTGTTTTATCTATATTTTGACATTTAAAGAAATAATCATTTCAAGGTTCTGTGACTCAGTTGGTCAAAGAGCTTGTCAAGTAAAAAGACATTGTTGGGTTGACTTTGCACTACCCTTGTCATGCTTGAGTCAATGCTGTAGCTTTATTTAAGGGCAACAAAGTCAACATTTTTCAGTGACCATAAGAAAGTCCTGATCTCAGTGTACAAACCTGCTGCTTCCACCTGTTCTGTCAGGAGGAACGGGCCAAAATTCATACAAATAATTGTGGGAAGCTTGAGGAAGGAAACGCAAACATTTGACCCAAGTCAGAAATTAATAAAAAGAAAAAATGTGTGGATTTTTATGCGGGGCGATGTCTGTGAAGTTTCTGTCTGGCATTTTGACACACCTTAAAATATCACTTTAGAAAGCAAATCATGTTTAACATCTCCAGATCCAGAAACCCCTGGAATTTAAAGCAGTGCACTTTCTTTTCCTTACAAATGTGGTTTTACAACCCTCAAAGTTTTGTCTTTATTAACAGTTTGCTGTAAATGTTTCATCCAGGTGTTCCTCTGAAACCAAAGAAGGATCTGAGCTTTGAGGAATCTCCCTCTGGGCGCCTGACCGTCAGCTGGTCGTCCCGTTTGAACGTCTCTGCTGAGCCAGTGGTCTACATTCTGCAGAGGAGGTGGAACTTTGGCCTCCAGCCCAGTGAGGACACCGCCACCCCCTGGGAGGAAGAGACTCAGGTCAGTTCTCTGACACCAACAGAAATGAGTGCAAACAATCTGTGGGGCCTAGCGCCGCGACAACTTTACATTGTAAGGCTTTAGATTTGTTTCTGTTTTGAACTGTTAGTAAGAGCTCCAGCTTACATTGTATTTTCTGCTGTTTCTCGTCTCAATCTACTCCAGACCACAGAGTTGGGGGCGAGTCTGTCTGACAGCCGGCCTGGTCGTTGGTACCAGTTCAGACTGGCGGCTGTAAACCTCCATGGGACCAGAGGTTTCACCACTCCAAGCAAACACATCCGCTCTAACAGAGGTCACACTGCAAATCTGTTGTTCCTGACATCTTACATGCCAGCCAAGTCAATGCATTATGTGAAAATAAGAACCCTGTTCAATCTCAGACCCCTCCAGTCCACCGGCGCCGTCTGAGCTCAGAGTTGCCGACATGAACTTTGGCCCTGGCAGACTAGTGAGAGCGAAGATCATCTGGGACATTCCGACTGACCTGGATGTTCCCATCCACCACTACAGGGTCAGCTGGAGCTGGACAGCAGCTGGACGCTCATCCATGACCAAGAGGAGGAAGACAGTCAGAGAGGCAAGAGCTGTGAAATACTTGAACGATTTGTAAATGTGCAACAATTTGCACAAATAGATTTCTTTTCATTTGTTCTAATCATTGCTAGCTTATTTTATTACTTATTTATAATGTGTAATTATGTTGGATGAAGTGTTATGCTCTCTAAATGAAAATATATTATGGAACATTTCAGTTTTGAAATGTGTAATATTAATTACCTGAAAAGGTGAAAGAATCATATCAGATTATTAAACTGGCTGGCTAATAACTATGGAATGAACGATTATTCTTCAAAATTTCAAATTTTGTGTGATGCATTAATACTTTTCGCTTCAGCCAAGTTACTTACTTACTTCTGCAAGTTTGCTTGTCTGTGTGCCTGAAGAACCAGGTGGAGCTGAGCAGCATGAGGTCCAACAGGAAGTACAGTGTGGAGGTCCAAGGTGTGTCCCAGTGGGGACAGACAGAGGTCAAAGGTCCTCCAGCTGTCCTCCACTTCATCACCCAGAGGAGTAAGTCTCCAGAAAAAACTGACAAACCAGATTTGAGGGTTTTAAGTGTTAATGTTTATTCCTGGTCACGTCACAGATCTTTTTAAAATAGCTCCAACGTGGCAAAAAGTCTTTTTTGTCACTTTGTATTCAGTACCTCAAAAACTGTTTTTAATATTTGAGAGCCACATAACAAAGCAAACTCTTTTCTTTGCACACACATTTTTAAATGTTTTTTAATGGATTTCTCCTGTTTCCTGTCGAAGCTTTCAGTCCTGCACCAGCACATCCCACAGGCGGCATTCTGGACGTTGGGACTCCGTTCTACCAGGACGGTCAGCTTCGTGTTCATGTTTACTGGCAGACCAGTTCAGGTCAGCATGGTCTGAGAATTATCTTCAGCTTTTGTTACGATGATTGGACGCTATATAATCACTGGAACAGATGCAGTGTGTTTGAGATGTTGCCTAAAACATGTCTGTCTGACCTCTGACCAGAAACTGACCGTGATTTTCTAAAACCTCCTCCTGGGACCTGATGATAGTTCAGCGGACAGATTGTTTTTATCACTTCCTGTAAATATAGCTAAGTCTTAACATATAGTATTCACAAAATACTTTCATTTTCAAATATTTATTTTAAACTTGTAGTAATCCAGTTTAGCTGTGAGGCCTGTACAAAACTCCAGTTAAAATATCTTCATTTCTCTTTCCTGGAGCGTTTTTCTTTTCCACCACAATATTAATATGATTTCTTCCTTTTGTAGATTCTCAAGTTGAATTCTACAAACTTCACTGGGGACCTGAAAGCTGCACACACAACCTTACCAAACCCACAGAGAAGACCAGAACAAGGGTGAGCGCTGAATAAGAAACTCCACCACCATCAACAGAAATGTGAAATCCAGAGCTGTGAGAAATATTTACCTCTATACAAGGGTTGTGATAAAAAGAATATTTCAAACTCAATTCAGATATTAAGATAGGTATTCAACATTCGCTACCATTTTGATGTCATGTGAATTGTTTCCAATAAAAAGCAGGAATTGTTTTTCATTTTCCTCACCAGCAAACTCCCCTCTCAAAGAAATGAGTATTTAATTAGAGAAAATTGCACTTTTATGCCGTCTCTCTGATTTAGAAGAACTTTGTCAGTCTGCAAGGTCTGCTCTTCTCCTGCAAGTACAAAGTCGCTCTGCAGCCGGTCGGCTCAAAGAGTCGTCCTCCAGCAGAAAGCTCCACTTTCCTCACTCCTTCCTGTTCCAGCATCCAGGCTAAGAGCCCCAAACTCATCCACTGTCCTGGAGAGACGGGTATGATATGTCTATTAGTACAGGAAAAAAGAAAAAAAAAGTGTTTTATCAGGCTGCAGTCAGAATTTATTTTAACTCCTACGCGAAAAATTAAAAATGAAACGAGGAATGTTGAGCATCTTGTGAAGTTATGCTTTGATTTTGGTTTACAAATATGGAAATACTTCATCTTTTAACACATCAGCATCAAAGTATCAGCAGCAGGACTTTGACTCAACACATGGAGAAACTGATCATATTAGGTTAAACAAAGCTTTGCACGACTTTTTCCAATCAATTTACAACTTTTGGTAATATTCCATCTTTATTCTAATAATATTCTGACTTTTCTCATAATAAAAAAAAAAAATTCACCCAACATTCCCTGTTTGATCCGCTCTTCCACCAGAGTTCAGCCTCATGAAGGTTGTTAACCTGACAGCGTCGTTTCAAGCTCACCATGACAACGTGTCGGCCATCTTTAGCTGGGATTTGGCCATGACTCTTGCCAATCAGCAGCTGCTTGGTTACCAAGCAACATGGATGGAGGTTGTTTCGCCCAAACGCCACAGCAACAGGAAGTTACCTCACAGCCTGATCTCTCAGTCTCAGATCTTACCTCCGGTCAGTAAACTTCTTTGGTTACACAGAGATGATCTCTAATGACTTATTAGGTGATTTGTGAAGAGATACCCATAAACTATCGTTAAGGGTATCAGTGCAAAAAGAACAGAATTCAAATTTACACCACCACCATTTCCCTCAGCTTCACAAATATGTGCTTCTTATCATAAAATCCAATTTTTTTTTTTTTTGTCATCATAAATCCTTTTGCTTTTAAATGTTTAACAGTTGTTAATTTTTCTGTCCTGACTGATGCCTGCCTTCCTGTTTCAGGACGGAAATGTTCTGATTGTGTCAGGCTTGCAGCCTGCCAGTGTGTACCGCCTGGAGGTTCGGGTCATCTCAGCCGAGGGCGACGGCCCTGCAACCAGCCGCACCTTTCAGACACCTGGGCACCAGAGCTTCCCAAAGCAAAGTGACAACTCACACTGATCGTCTGAATGCACTTTGTGCTTCTTCCTTTCCTTATTCTAAACATTCTGCGCTGCTCCACTTATGACAATTTATTTTTGTCAGTGGACTTTATATTAGTCTGTTTCAGTCTAAAGTAAATCAGACATTAAAGCTAAAACAAATAGTACGGAAATAGCTTACGATAAAAAATAATTTCTAAAGTAAATCTTACTTGCACAAATTGCTGCATAAATTCAGCTGAGCGTGGATCAGATCAGCCTGTGATGCTGCTGAGGTGTTCTGGTTGATTTTTGCATCTTTGTTCTTCCGTAAGCCATAATCACCAAAATTACAAGAAATAAAAGCTTGTAAAATATATAGAGAGAATAACAAATCTATGCTTCTTTCATAGATTCATTGCTCTATTTAAATTTTTTAAAATACACTTGTAAGTGTGTTCAGAATGTGATCTTGGAGCAAATATTTAATAAATAATTCAGGAGCCATGACGTGTTTTTATTCTTCAGAGGCGTCAGAGATGTAAAGTAACACGATTAATACACCAACCATCTACACTTCATACTGTTATGAAGAGTTGAAATACAATCAGTGCTTTTCCTAAAGCATAAATACAGCAAAGAGGATTTTGACAATAGAAGAAATGAAATACATAAAATATGAAATGACCTTAAATGTGTGAAAAAGCAGCAAAGTTTGGTGATAAAACTGATTTTTGTTGAAATCAGTTTTATGAATGTATGAATATTATATACAACCAGTGACTCAGCTGTCTCCATAGTAACCAGACAGAAAACCATTAGGATGTGATGCAGCTGATTGGAGCTAAAAATGTCAATTTAAAGTGAATCCTGTTTCTGACAATTTGGTGAAGAAGGTCCAACCTCAAACTAGCTACAGTAGCCAGTGTGTGTGTGTGTGTGTCTGTGTGTGCATGCTGTACGTTTTCATGAATTGTATTTTTGACGCAAACGTCCTCCTGTTGTAAAATCCAGGAAGCCATCTGTAGATCATGCATCGCTCCGACACTGTATGAAAAGTCAAATATCTCAAATGTTTTTGGCCGTTCTGCCTCCTAGAAACATTTAGCCTGTGTGAAAATCCTGCTTTTCCATCAGAAATGAATTTTATGCACCAATATGAATCTGCTTTACATGCGTTTAAAAAAATTAAAACTGTTTAAATACAGCAATCATGTGTGACTTTTCTTCCGTTAGAGAAGGAAAAAAATTCAAAATGTTTACAGCAAAACTTATTTCATTCACGCTTCATGTAGATTTGCCTTAAAAAGAAGGCAATATTCCCAGGGTGGGTTTCTACTTATTTCTTTGGGTCCAAAACTGAAAACTATTGAAAATGTCATGTATCAAGCAGTTGTCTCATTCTTTAACAAAGAGGGTGTTGGTGAAAATGTGTGATTAAAAACACAGATAATATGTAAAGTATTTTTATTCCTAATTCAGTGAAGTACACAGTTATCAAACTGAGAAATAACAGGCTCCCAAAATCAAAGTTTTCATGAGCTCAAATCATTCCTGCTTTTAAATAAGACCAGCTCACATTCCTGGTAAGTTGTACATTCCTCTGGTGTTTAGAGAGGTTTTCAGAAAATTATGCCGATGAATATTAATGCAAATATGAACACCGTCTGCAGACAGTGAGAACTTGATCACTCGTCCTCTGCGTCACAGTGAGGAGGAAGGTGACGTGGCGGCTCCTCTCGGCCGTCTCCAGGCTCCGGCCTCGTTTTCAGCTCCATCATGGCCGACTGAACCAGCTGCAGTCGGGTCTCTCTCAGTGAACGCCTCAGTTTTGCTCGTCTGTTCTGGAACCAGATCTGATAAGAAATGATCTTGTAATTCGTCTTTAGCCTCATTTTTTATCTCACACTTTTAGTTCTTGTATGTAGCTTAAAAGCATCTATTTGGCTATTTTTAAGTCTCCATGCATCTACAAACTTGTAGACCTTTGTCTTTTCAACAGCTGATGTAATTTTGAAGGAAACGGTCTGAACCTGGATTCGGTCCTCGTCCAGATCCAGCCTCCCAGCCAGCTGCTCCCTCAGCTGGATCCCTGGGTAGCAGTCGACTCGGAACACCGTCTCCAGAGCGTCCACCTGATGGAGCAGAATCAAAGCTAAGTTTGTAAACTTTGACCCTAAGTTCCAGGTTAGATGGATGGCAGAACACCTGGCTGCTGCTGAAGGCTGTGCGCGGCCGTCGTCCAGCAAACCAGCTTAGTTTGGGTCCAGTTCGGTTCTGCAGTGGAGCTTGATAACTGGAGCTTTTCTCTCTGTTCCCCCTCTCTGCTTCAAATTCTGAGGAGATTTGAAAAAATAATTAATATAAAAATAAAAAGTAGCTGCTCATGAAAGTGACCATCAACTCTGACCAGCCTTGCCTGTTCCTGCTTCACAGCATGATGCTGCCACCACCTTACACTTGTTTCACTTTTTGAAGGTTGCCTGATTGGTGGTAAGTTCTTATCCATATAAAGAGTTTTATTTCTATTTCAATCTCATCCCAATAAAAAAACACTTCCTCCAAGCTCCAGCACAACCTTTCAGACATTTTACAGTTTCTACACATGATTGATAGTGAAGATATAGATATGAAATTCCAGATTCAGATATTAAGAATCTTCTTTGGTTATAAATTTCTCTCTGAATTTATGGCGGATTTTTCTATAGTGATGATGCTTTTGATCTATAAGAAAGTAAGCGAGTCGATGGATGAATTGGAAACATTTTGAAAATAGCAGCATGTTTTTAAAATTTAAATATATGTTCTTTCTTTCACGTTCATAAGAAATCAATAAAATAAACCGGTTTGTGGACTTGTTTAAAAGAAAAAAACTTGATTATTTAACAAGTCAATCTGTAAAGCAAAGAATTTTACAAAATTTTTCAAAATAAAATAAAGAGATTAAGATGCAGAATGCCCATACCAGCCTCATCAACCAAATCAACGTAATAAAGTTAGAGCAGAAGTAAAGAAATGATCGTACAATTTGTTCAAACAGAAAACGGATCTCATTAATCCTGAGGGTGAGTTAAACAAGCAACACTCCTCACCTGTCCAGGGTCGGTGTAGTTTCAGACTCTTCCCAGGGTTTTCCTGATCCAAATCCAGAATCCGATCGATATAAAATGCTGAGTGGCGTTCTTCCTTCAACGGAGCCACAGTGGATTCCATTATGCCTGCTATGGAGAACAGAGGCATTTCTTTAATTTCACTGACACACAAATAGTCCTGAAAGGTCAGAAATATGTCATTAATGATCTCAGTGTCTATGGAAATCCTTCACACTGCCTTGGTGGTCCATGGAAAACTAACACTGAGAGCTGGTTTTAAATGGAGTGAAGGATTTAAACTGGCCTCCAATTAGAAGTAAGAAGTGTTTTACCATGTGAATAAGATTCCCTGATGCTCCATACATCAGCTAATCTCAGCTAATGCAACGTGTGCTGGTGGCAGCTTCACTCTGACGTTCAACTGTTCCTAATTAATATGAATGAAATTAACAAGTCAGATTTAATGTGTTTCTGTATTTCATATGAGATGTTTATGTAAAACTATCACCATGACATGAACACAATGCAACAGTGCATTTCTTTTCTTCGAAATTACCAAAGTAGAAAATGAGTTTAGCTCTGAGCTGCCGTTATAGGACTGAGGCAAAGTTGAAGCTAATAATAATGACAATGATGGCAGGAATAACAACCCGGTGAGACCCAGTAATGCTATTAGCCTGATCCGAATGTGTTGTGATGCAGATGAAGCTCGTACAGCGTGAATGCAGTCTGAAGCAGCTGGGAGGGGAAAAAAACCTTTTCAGAACTGGATTAGCTCCCACTAAAGGCCTCCAGCAGCTTTAAACCAACAGCACACTTGTTTATTTATCCTTCAGTGGGAGGATTTGTCAATTTGTACTCCCATTTCATCCTCACATTTCCATTTATAGCTGTCAACACATTATTTAGGTACATTGGTTGAACAGTAGACATGCTTTTGTCGCCATTTGAGTCTGTTGACTCTCAGAATATGACAAAATGCTGGTGGGTGTTGATCGGGTTGTTTTTGGAAATGAAATGGTAGATTTTGTTTCAATTCATATCTGCTAATCTACCTAGTCTACTTTTATTTTTGACTGACTGGGATTCAAACTTACACCTTTCTAGCTGCAATGCAACCGTGCCACAAACTGCGACGCCATATAGCAATAGTAATAACATTATCACTGATTAGTTCAGGGCTTTTTAAATTTTTGTTTCTGTTTTCACTCTGATTTTTGATACCCTCACTGTGATACATGCTCTAGTTATAAGAGTTACCATCCTGAAACTTTTGCATGGGCCACATCTAAAACACAAATAAAATGTGGGGATATTCTGCCATTTTGTTGAGTTGTGTTGAACTAGGACACAAATGTTGCAGGACAGAAGTTCTGGAGGGCTAGAATAGACAACCCAGCCCTGTGCTCTTTCTGTTCCCCTCTGTCACATTGCAATTGCTGCTTCAGTGTACTTCCTGAACCAGTTTCTGATGTTAACTCTATAATTGGGGGAAAAAGTCACAATTTTCCCCTGCTGCAGAGCAAATCTTTCTCTGACACTGCAATGGGGTTCAATCATTCTCTTCTGAAAGATGCCATCTTGTTTCTCAAAGGATTTTAAACTAAAACTCCTGTAACCAGTGAAACTGTGGTGAACCTGAATGTCTGCGCTCTGCCAGGCTGCCCGTTGTCTGTCCTTGTTTCCTGTTTTCTCTGAGAACAAAGAGCGAACAGACACTGTGGAAAACGAGCGGCGTGCCTGGTGACGCTGCAGCGGGTTGGAGGGGGTGGAGGTTCTTCAAACGCCTTTCAGTCAGAGATGTGCCATCCTGTCTGCTGCCTGCAGGCCACCTCACAGCCACACAGTTGTTTGCATTCAACCAATCACTGCGTCCTCTCTGACTGGTTTGGGGAGCAGCTCACACTTTCAGTCACTCTGGACGGTGGCGTTCCTTTCCCAGAGGGACTGATGTCTTCCTGACACCTGAGGCCATCATGGACTGGAGTGTTGGGACTGTGGAGCTGCTGGGGGTCCTGCTCTCAGCAGGGGGCTGGCTTTGCTCTCTGTGCACAACTATGATGCCGTTCTGGCTGACACTCTCCACAGACCTGCTCCCCACTGAGAGTTTGGAGGTGGGACTGTGGAAGACCTGCGTTATCCAGGACTTGGGCCTGCAGGAATGTCGACCATACAACAGCCTGCTGGGTCTGCCACCAGACATCAAGCTGGCCCGGATTCTGATGTGTGCTGCTCTGGGTTTTGGGCTCATGGGCTCGGTTCTAGCCGTCCTGGGCCTGAACCTGATCAACAGCTGCTGTCGCAAGGTGGACGACCGAAGCTTCAAGAAGGTCCTGAAGACAGCAGGTGGGACCTTGAGCCTGGCAGCTGGAATCCTGGTTCTGGTTCCAGTCTCCTACATCGCTCACCTGACTGTGGTGCGATTCTTTGATGAGTCGGTGCCGGACGTGGTTCCTCGCTGGGAGTTTGGTGATTCTCTGTTCTGTGGCTGGACAGCTGGAGTTCTGCACCTGGTGGCGGGAACGCTGCTGTTGATTTCTTCTTTATATCTGCAGGAGCAGAACCGGAATCTACCTGTCCACATCCCACTGGTCCCAGTGTCTCAGAGGCAACGGTCGGTCAGAATCAGTACTGAGTACATCTAGAGCACCAACCAGGAGAAAGTATCTGCTGTTGGAAATCTGACTGGATGTGACGATTTGAAAAGTTATTTGTGGAAAATGTCCAAGATTCTTTCCATGTGTACGAAGATGTCTGTAGTTTGTTGGAGCCAAAGAAACAAAAAGCTGCTATTTCCTGTTTCCTCTCATTGAACAACCTTCAGCATTCGATCTCTATCTGTAGACACAGATTGTGTCAGTTTAATCAAGACACAAGGATGTATTCAGCTTCATTTGGATCTTGGGAAACATTAGTGACTGCAGATCAGTGCTGGGAGGTTTGAAGATGGGCATGACTGAAAAGAATAAATTCATAAAAGTGAAAAATCATTGTATAGACCAGCATGGTTATGACTTAACACTAATATATGTGTAACTCATGCATGTATATACAATGTAATGTAATTGTTGCACCACCAGAAGGCTATAAGTCACCATCAATAGAGTCCAGTTCCTTCATAGTTACATATCTTACTTACCTTACAGCCTAACTAATAATAGGTTTATTTGTGTTTGTTTATTTATATTATGTTCTGAAGTTAAATGTTTAATTGTCACTAGATTAAAGATCACAAACTGAAATGTTTCTGGAACTGTTTTCAATCTCATCTTCAACTTAAGACATCAACAAAATTTCAGTTTAACAAATTTTGTGCTTTTTCAGTCAGACTGTTTCACGCTGATTCTTTAGAGGTTATTATTGCTGCATGTCTCCAAACTAAAAAACGTAAAATAACAGCCATACTTCAGAGTCGAGATAGTGTTTCCATAGTGACGATGGTCATAATGGCCAAATGGTTCCACTTTAGTTTCAGGGTTACGTCTCCAGAGCTGAAGATCTTTGTTCCTGTGAACATTTGCAAACTGCAATATGGCTTTTTCTTTTTTTTTTGGAAAGTCACAAATAAAAGTTTATTTGATTTCACTGACAAAATCCTATTTAAGTACACAGTTATTACCTTGAAGTACTATTTCTGTGGTCACAGAAATTGATATGATGGGCCAGATTTACCGGCGGACCTTGAGTTTGACAAATGAGCTCTTTCAATAGATAATAAGGTGAAGTATGATGACTTAAGTCATCCAAGAGGAGCGAATGCTGCCAGTCATGACTGGATGCAATCTAAACTTTCCTTAGACAGAAAAGTTTTTAAATAATTTGACGTTTTGAAAGGTAACTAAAAGTTTTGCGAGGTAAAAGAAAAGAAAAACAATTTCCATGTCTCCTACAGGGCTCTGTAGGAAATAAAACCATCTGAGCTAAAATAAAAAAAATCATATTCGAATTGTAGAAACCATCATACTCATTGAGTTGTTTTCAGCAGAAGATAGAAAGACCAGAACCACCCAAACATCTCCAGAAAACATCTAAAATGGCATCAGAATGAAGAAAACATGCAGCCTGAAAAATGTTGAATTGAGCTTTACTTCATATTTCTGTTACAGGATAAAAATACATCAGTGAGAACAAGACTAACTTTCCAGTCGACTCAAGTTCAGATCAAAACTCCATGAAGCCAAAGTGGAGTTGAGTTTAACTTTAATCTTCATTTATATGTAGAGAAACAAATAGACAAAAAGTCAAAATCTTTCAACTCAAACTTCTTCATCATGACACTGTTTCTTTAAACTCAAACTGCTGCAGCTTGGATCATCAGGACACAGCTCAGCTCCTCTTCTTCACTAAGATCTCGTCCTGCAGGAGGAAGAAGGATGAAGATCAGTGAGCCTCTCGCTGCATTACTGTCTCAGTAACGCAACACATCCTGTGAAAAGAGCAGCAAGGATTTCAGTTCTGTTCAGAGCAGCTTTCAGCTCTCATGTTATAGTGTTGGAGTGAACACGCTGAACTCCAAGCTCACACATCTACACACTTTTAGAGGTCAGATTCCTCTGAGATCAGCTCTGATGCTCCCACAGTTTGTTTCTAGACATGTTGGACGGCTGGCAGCTGGAGCCCAGCTGTGTTTCCTGGAGGCATTCATTCACACAGCAACAGTCATCTCCACCTCAACACAACAAGCTTCTGGATCACTTGATAATCTAGCTAAGTATCGTCTTCAATCAGGAAGACTGTCACCATTCTCCTCCCACTGAGAAGCTACAGCTTTACTGGTAACACTGGAACCTCCCTCTGCTTCTCACTGGGTATAATTCAGAACTGCTGACAGCAGCTGGACCAGAATCTACTAACCTCACAGTATTTACAAGCTTCTTCAGCTGCTGAATAGCTGAGTCCTTCAGGCCGTTTCCTCGTAGGTCCAGGTAAGTCAGACGAGAGGGGTTGGACTTCAGAGCTGTGACCAGATAATTAACGCCGATCTCTGACAAACTGCACCACACCAAGCTAAATGAAGAATAAAAGATGTGAGCTGAAGCCGACAGGATGCATGTTGAAACAGTCCAACAGAACCAGTTAAAGAACTCTCACTGTTAAAAATGACAACATGCTGCTGCTTCAATAAAGACCAGCTGACTTCAGCTCTTAAACTGTCAGCTCCATCAACACAAACTCAGCTTCTGCTGATAAATGATTTCAGTTTTACAGAAATCAAACAAGTCAGGAGGGATTTTGGAGGAACTATGAACAGAACTAAGCTTGTACCTCAGACTCTGTATTTTGCAGTCAGTAGTCTGAAGAAAGCCACACATCTCCTTTACTCCAGCATCTTTCAGGTTTTTGTTGCTGCTCAGTCCCAGTCGTGTCAGATGGGAGGGGTTGGACTTCAGCGCTGAGGCCAGATGAGCACAGCTGATTTCTGTCAACCCGCAATCTGTCAATCTGAATGAAATATGAAACATGTGAGCTGAAGCCAACAGGGTTCAGATTAAACCAGAACAACTGAACCAGATAGAAAGATCTGCTTAATATTGACAACATGCTGCTGCTTCAATAAAGACCTGCTGACTTCTTCTCTGTCAGCTCCACCAGCAGTTCTATCAATACAAACTAAAGTTATTCAAGATCCCAAGAAAACGAGGAGAAATTTTGGAGGAAATATGGACAAACGCAGTGTAACGCAGAAAAATGTGATTTTCAATGCAATATTTCTTGCCAGTTATCTCTGAATGTGAACGTACTTATAATATATAGAATTATTCCACATATGTGTGATGAATTTCTTTAAAATGGCTCACTTTCTGAGATGACTGGCAGGAAATATTGAACTTTTACATCATTTTTTTAGACATACTAGTAATATAAAACTATCTTTAAGAGCAGAAACACGCACATGTTTTACATTAAATCTTGAACATTGTTTTTGGAATCATTCCAGATTCTTAAAAAAGCTCTGAAGCATCAATCAGTGATTATATATTTGTTCCTGTCAGACAGATTCCAGGAGCTGAAATACACTTTTATGAACTGTGTTGAACTTTTCAGCCAAATTATGTCAAATTGTTTACAAAAGATATGAAGTAACTAATCTTGTACCCCAATCTCTTTATTTTGCAGGAAGGGGTTTGTAGAAAACCACAGATCTCCTTCGTTCCGTCAACTTCCAGGTCGTTTCCACTCAGGTCCAGGTATGTCAGATGGAAGGGGTTGGCCTTCAAAGCCAAGGCCAGAGAGGCGCAGCTGATCTCTGATGAACTACACTCCTCCAATCTGAATAAAGAATAAACCATGTGAGCTAAGGCCAAAAGGATGCAGTTTAAAATTGAAATATGAAAAAAAAAAGGCACAATATAAAACATTAATATCTGATTTGCCCTGCAAGGTGCCTCCCCAGATGTTTGACATGGAACAGCACCAGGTTGAAGTGTATACAACTGAAAGAGAAAGATTAGGGGAGGCAGTGAAGGATCTCATCCTATTGTGTGTTAATTGTCATTGTCATCTGGACCTGCCCTCTCCCAAAACTGCCCCCTTTAAGCCCGCCCCCCAACCCAACTTTAAAAGTCTAGTTCAGCCACTGGCTGTTAATCAAAAGTTTGCACCAGGCTCTGCAACTAGCAAGCCAGGCAGATAAGAAAATATTGGCAACAATGAAAGCAGCATAGTTCGCATGCCAGCAAGAGGCAAAAAATCCATTTCCAAGTGGAGTGCGAAACTGACTGTTCTCCACAAATGTGAATACCAAGTGTGTGTAATCTGTGGCAAAAGCCTTGCTGTCTGCACATGGAGCAGCAGTTCAACAAAAGTAACAGTAACCTTTCCCAGAATTTTTCAGCAGGAAGTAACCTCAACAAAGATAAAAAAAAAAAATCAACAGAGGCATCTGTGCCTCTGCACAAAGCCTGAGCAACCAGAGATATCATTACAGTTTTGGTGGGATCAAGAAAGATGGACCTTCAACAGTTTGGTGTTGACATTCTTCTATAGCAGAAGTTTGCAATCCTTACAATTTGTTCCTCAGTGCAGCCAGATAAAGCTTGTTTAGAGCCCCAGATGTTACATGAACTTTCAGAAAAAGTTAAACTGATCATTTCTGAGAAATACCGATAGAAGGTAAAGTGTTGTCATTTTTAAAGAACCACCATTTACTATTTTTAGGTTTCAAGATAAAGGTTTTAAGTCGCAGCAAATGTGCGGTGGAGCTTATCGTGGCAGCATAGCTGTCATATGTGTATTATGTATGACAATATCTGGTTGTGCACATGGACACAAAAACTATGAATGGCTGGGCAAAGTGAGAGTTCACCTATTAAATTGACTAAAGATGAAAACATAAACTTAAAAACTGGAGTTTGGACCCCCATCGCCCTTCTGCAGGGCAAAAAGATGCAATGACTACCATTGGTTTTAGATGTTAAATTATCAATATAACACATTAAATCTCAAATGACATGTAAAAGAAAAAGGGTTGCAGTGCTTTGCTCCTAATTGTCAACACTATGACAACTAGGTGAGGAAAAAGTTTTAATTAAGAAAAATATAGAGGGAAGTAGTTCAGTTATTCTTGCTTGACTTTGACAACCTTAACATTAGATTAGCTAACAGCAGCGGTAGCTAATCTACCACAGAGATGACTTAATAATCGGAAAATAAACGTCAAGCCTAAAAACATTATATTGCAACGAACTGAACGTTCTGTTCTTTGTGTGAGAAATGTTTTTGGT
Organism: Alfaro cultratus; assembly: GCA_903066825.1. Taxonomy (NCBI): domain Eukaryota; kingdom Metazoa; phylum Chordata; class Actinopteri; order Cyprinodontiformes; family Poeciliidae; genus Alfaro; species Alfaro cultratus. The sequence goes on along the minus strand of CAEFZX010022112.1, from coordinate 9,822 downwards.
GTTGAATACTGAAACATATAGTGGCGTTGTTGTCAGATGCTATGGCAACGAATCTGTCATTTAGTTAACAGAATTGTTCTACCACAGCAGTGGCTACGGACGGCATCCTAAGAATTGTCTATTTTCCCTCTATCACTTTTAGAGGGAGGTGCAAAGCATCAATACATCAGAAATAGTAGCACAGTTTCTTACATCAGTTTTTGTACTCTGCAGTCAGTACTCTGTAGAAATTCACAGAGGTCCTTCACTCCAGCGTCTTTCAGGATGTTGTTGCTCAGAACCAGTTCTGTCAGATGGGAGGAGTTGGACTTCAGAGCTGAGGCCAGAGACGCCCAGCTGAGCTCTGACAAGCTGCAGTTACTCAATCTGAATAAAAAATCAAACGTGAGCTGAAGCCAACAGGGTGCAGGTTAAAACCGAAATATAAACAAATAAAATTGTAGAATATGAATTTGACTTAATGTAAAATTTGAGGAAAATTATAAACTGGAATCTAATATTTTGTCCAATAAAACTGTTCAAACATAAGAGTTCGAAAAAGAACATATTATTATGATGTGTTAGAATATTTCAGTCTGGGCTGAAATGGTTTTGTGCTGGAACTAAAGTTAACTTTAATAATCAAACTATTACATTGGATTTGTTATGTAGTCTGATTACAGTTTAAACTGTAATCTGATAAAGGTATTTATTCAGGCTTTCACCAAGCTAAATTGTAAGAGCTAAATGAAATTCAAGACACACCAGAAACATTTAAGATAACATTATAACAAAGACTGCTATCAATTTAGTTATGAAAGATTCAAGTTCATTTAATAAATTTTTTTTAATTATCTCAGTATTAAAACAGAAAATCAAAAGTTATTTTAACCCAAGTAATCTTTCAAACACAATGCGAAAGCCTTTAGAAATTATATTCTGACATTTGGGAGAAAAGGTTGTTTTTAAAGAACATAGAATAAAATTAAAATAGGTTTTAAAGAATCATTAAATAATTCTAATGAACAGAGAAAACAAACCTAAGAATCTCCACTTTACTGACTGAACTCTCCAGGATCTCACACAGATGCTGCATTCCAGTGTCTTTAAGTCCATCAATCTCACATATTTCTAGTTCAGTCAGATGGGAGGGGTTGGAATTCAAAGCCGAGACCACAACCTCACACTCTGTCTCTGAGAGACTGCAGGCAACCAGTCTGTGATTAGAGAAAACAATGAAATAACTTTTAATTACACCAGACTAACAAAAATATAACAGTGATGACAACATCTGATAAACATTTGATCTGATTATCTCTGCAATTCATGATTAAGGTTATTGTCCTGGTCCTGATTGTAGCTGTGGTTCTGGTTCTGGTCATGTTCATCAATGAAGCTAATATTCCAAAGGTCATGTTGGCATGATGGTTGATTATCAAAAGTCAAACAAGGAGCAAAAAATATTTTCTATTCCTCCATTTTCTATATAAACTTCAGCGTCTTTAGGATCAAGACTCTAATTCCAATAGCCAATGGGTAAATTATTTTACGGTATTTATAAATTAAAATAATCTCCAGCAAAACCAAAAAATTACTAAATAAATTTAGATGTCCATGTTAGGATCTGGTGAATGTATCTCCATCTGGATGAACCCCTCCAACATCCATATAAGCTCCTGACACTTAACAGTCATCAACCTCTCCTTCCTAAGGCAATCAGGACCTTCAACTGCAGTTAGATGTTGAAGATTTTCTATCAGTCTGTGACGGAACGGTTTCAGCTTTCTCTGCAGCATCAGATGGAGCTGCAGCATCCGAGCTTCAAAATACCTGAAGCACCTGATGAAGAGAATGACTGGGCTGATTGAAAGAAACTACTAGTGACGATAGAAAGAAGAAGAAACTGCTCCAGGTAAAAATAGAAGCAAGATTTCAAAGAGCATCCTCAGCGTGTTTGGTCACACTACAAAAGAAATCACATAAATTTCACACCACAGGCGAAAACCTATTCAGCCGTCAAGGCAGGTGGTAAATTAAGACATCAGGAAGCAGAAGTGCCACAGGCTTAACAGGAGGAAGTGCAGAGACGCTGTCCTCCCTAAGTACTCTGCACTCAATAAGCTGCAAAGCTTTGATTTTATTAGCCTAACTGTAAATAGTGTAAATAGTTAGAATAATATATTCTTCTTTCTTTCTGCAGGCAACATCCCCAATACAGTGTTTGATTATGTAGTGTGATGTTGACTGATAATCCCTCTATAGAGTGATTTTATAAAAACAAAAAAAATTAAAAGGTATATAATGGAGTAGAACCCCAATGAGTGAAGATGTGTTCAAAATGATTGATTGGATCTTTCATAGAAAACAGAGATCAATCTTTCTAAATACCAAAAGCTGCAGTAGCGTTGTCCTAAAGAAGCATAACATTCAGATGTTTCAATGACTGAAATAGTCCAAAGAATGACTAAAGTAGCTAAAAGTCGAAAAACGTCCAGAAGCAATTTGAAGAATGAAGAAAAAACTGGATAACAACAACGCTGAATCAGCATTCACACAATGAAGATACTGGACTCACCGGGCCTTTCTGCAATTCCTCACAACTGGTACCAGTCTCAGCCGTCCCTTCTTTGATGTGTTGTACTTTTTCAGGTCCAACTCATCCAGAACTTCATCTGACATTTGCAGCATGTAGGATAGAGCTGAGCATTGGATCACTGAGAGCTCCTTCCCTGAATTCAGGAGCTGTTGAATCTCCAGATAAAATGAGACGTCATTCATCTCCATCAGACAGTGGAAGATGTTGATGCTTCTGTCAGGAGATATATCATCAGTGTTCATCTCCTTCAGGTTCTTGATGATTCTCTGGATGGTTTCTGGACTGGTCTCTGTCTGACCCAGCAGGCCTCCTAAGAGTCTCTGGTTGGACTCCACAGAGAGGCCATGAAGGAAGCGAACAAACAGGTCCAAGTAACTGTTTTTACTGCTGAGGGATTTCATTATGACTTTTTTCATGAACTCATCCAGAGACGTTTCACTGTATTTTTGTCCCAGGAATATCTCCATCACTTCTATGTTCCTGCTGGTGAAACAGTGGAACATGTAGACGGCAGCCAGAAACTCCTGAATGCTCAGATGAACAAAGCAGTAGACTGATTTCTGGAGGATCACACTCTCTTTTTTGAAGATCTCTGTACAAACTCCTGAGTACACCAAGGCCTCTGTGGCATCCAGACCACACTGCTCCAGGTCTTCTTCATAGAACATAATGTTTCCTTTCTCTAGCTGTTCAAATGCCAGCCTCCCCAGATTCAAAAGAACTTTCTTTTCAGCCTCCATCAGCTCATGCGGACTTGGGTCATGTCCTTTATGGTACTTGCTCTTCTTCCTCTTTGTCTGGACCAACAGGAAGTGTGAGTACATGTCAGTCATGGTCTTGGGCAGCTCTTCTTTCTGTTCTGTGCTCAACATGTCCTCCAGAACCGTAGCAGTGATCCAGCAGAACACTGGGATTACACACATAATGTGGAGGCTCCTGGAGGCCTTTATATGGGAAATGATTCTGCTGGACAGCTCTTCATCACTGAACCTCCTCCTGAAGTACTCCTCCTTCTGGGCATCTGTGAAACCTCGTACTTCTGTTACCCTGGAAACACATGAAGGAGGGATGTGATTTGCCACTACAGGTCTGGAAGTTATCCAGATGAGAGCCGAGGGAAGCAGGTTCCCCTTGATGAGGTTTGTCAGCAGAACATTGACTGATGACGTCTGTGTGACGTCAGAAACCAGCTGACTGTTGTTGAAGTCCAGTGAAAGTCTGCTTTCATCCAGGCCATCCAAGATGAAGAGGAGTTTGCAGACAGCCAGCTGCTCTGCTGGGAGCTTCTGGAGTGTTGGATGGAAAACATGGAGCAGCGTGAGAAGACTGTGCTGCTCATCTCTGATCAGGTTCAGCTCCCTGAACGAAAGCAGAACCACCATATTGACATCTTGGTTCTCCAAGCCCTCTGCCCAGTCCAGAGTGAACTTCTGCACTGAGAAAGTTTTTCCAACCCCAGCGACACCGATGGTCAGAACTACTCTGATGGCTCCATCTCGGCCAGGTAAAGCTTTAAAGATGTCATGGCACTTGATTGGAATGTCACGGAGCTTCTGGATCTTGGAAACTGCCTCCAGCTGCATCACCTCATGTTGGGTATTAACCTCTTCACTCTGTCCCTCTGTGATATAGACTTCAATGTAGATACTGTTGAGGGGGGTTTTACTTCCTATTTCATCACTTCCTTCAGACACACATTCACATCTCTCCCTCAGACTCATCTTATGTTCTTTTAAAACCTCCTGCAGACCAACATATGCTGAAACAAAAAAGAAAACCCAACTGATGTAAAAAAAAAAAAAAAAAGCAGACAAAAAAAAAAAAAAAACATGATTTTGTATGTTTCAGTTGGAACAAATCCATTTTGAACATTAGGGGATGTTATAATTTTCTGTTGCCGTGTCCTAGAATTGAGCCACTCAGAATGGATGCATGGTGGAGTTCATTCAGATTTTTCCGCCTATGAGTTGTTGATGAAAGGCAAGTGATACCAGCATAATGTCCATTTTTCAAGTTCAGTTCAGGGGCATTTCATTGATTGATGATCTGGGTTTTGTTGGAAATATTAGTTTAATTATGCTTGCGTTAATGATGTTCAACTGTAGAGCATGTTAAAATATTAGACGGATCAAGGTTGTTTTGAGTAGGCCTCAATTTAGGATAGATTCATGATTTAATCAATACATAACTTAAGCAGTAGAACATTTTTCTTAGATATAATGATGACAATTTGATTAAAATTAGCCCATGTAGTATAGCTTTTATAGTAGGTCACATTCTTAAGAGTGTATAAGTCATATGTTCCTCTGAAAACGCTCTTAGTTTATTACAGCCAAAGAAGTAGAAAACTAATCAGGAAATATTGAGTGCAATAGATGTTTTAGAATTGAAATTGACCATGTTTGCTATAAGAGTTTGAAGATACACTGAGTTCAGATAACGGATGTTTAGTCTCACCTGCACAGTCGCTCTGATTGGCTTTCAGGGGTCCAGCTTCTACTTTGCGTTGGTTCCCACACTCCTCCACACCAGTGCTGCTCCTCTTCCTCCTTCTGTGAAGACATTTCTTCATCAGTGAAAATAGTTCACCAACAACAGGGTGTTCATAAAGGTTCACCACAAACAAAGGACCAGAAGCTGGGTCAGAGCAGAACCTCACAACTTTGATGGTGTCTGGTTTGACAGTATTTCATTGCAATATCTTTTGAGTCATGATTGATCTTTTTGGCGTCTTTGTCCATCTGAAATCTTTTCTGGGACAATAATCCTTTCTCTGTCTGAATCAGAGCAGAAAACTGCTTCCATCACAGGCTTAAAGAGACTGATTGATTCAAATCTAATTCCAGTGTAGAAAGCTGGATCCTTCTTTAATGGTGGAATGCAAATAAACAGGACTTAGCCACAGTTTGCATTTATCCAAGCACTTTATGAAGTGATTATTTGAACATGTTAGTAGTAGTAACAACTTATTTAAAGTTCACATCTTTTTGTTGTTTAAAGTTGGATCAACTGAATCTCATTAGATCTTATTTCATGATGATCTTTTGGACTTTGGTTTTGTTTTCATTTTGTGGTTTTTAACTATTATTTGCAGTTGGAGTCTTCAGTTACGGTCCGTCTTTATTGTACTCAGGTTCTGCTTTTTTTTTGTTGCTTTTTTTTTTAAAGTGGTCTGGTTCATTTCATGGACTTGGTTCTAAGTTCGGTCTGGTTCTGCTCGCCTCGCCTCTTTCTGGGTTCCTGTGTTTCCAACATCAAGTTCTATTCAGCCCATCTGGTTTGTCATCATAGAAGCAAAACATTATGTTAAAAGTTGGCTTTTCTCTACCTCACCTCATTAAAAATCAAATAGTTTGGACTATTTAAATAACTACTCTACAGTCTCACATTATTAATGTTCGTTTTCTTTATTGATGAATTTACAGAAGAGATTTGAGTTTAGAATTGGTACCGATGACCACAAAGTTGACCCAAATGAGTCAATCTCAATCATTTTATAAATAAAACTATAAATAAAATTTTATTCACTGGGGTTAGCTGTTAGTTAAAACATTTAAAGGCATTTTTAGAACTAATGGCTGATATTTTACAGCAATTTGACCAATCTGAGGGGGGACAGAGAAGCGGAAGATACACAAAAAATGGTCCAAACCAGAAATGGACTAATGACTGGACCACTTTACCTTCTAAAACATTTTTATTCTGGATTAAACAACTAGAGCCTACCTCCAGCTGTTACCGGGCGAGAGGTGGGCTACAGCAGAGACAAACAACCCCGCATGCACACACTTACATCTAAGGAAAATTTAAAGAAACCAATGAACCTAGCAGGTATAATAGAGAGAACATGAAAAATCTATGCAGAAAGATTCCAAGCAGGGATTTGAACCCAGAAGCTCACCTGTGCAGCCCTGATGTTGTATTAGCCATTCATTTTGTGATATATTGAGAAGCTTAAATTTAAAGCATCCCTTTATTTCTTAGTTTACTGGTAAAACAGAGCAGTTTTATCAAGCTGGATTTATCAAGCTGGAAGTAGAGAACATGACACTGAAGATGTCACTGCTTGATGCTGACTTGAAACAAGATAAACAGACCAGTTAATACTAGATACTGTATATCTATGTGGAATGACAGGAATCAGTTAGAATCTGGTTTCTTACTTTGTGCCTGAGGACACAGGCTCATTACTGAATTCTGGAGGTTTGTCTCTGGACCTGTCACTCCTCACAGACGGACAGCTGGATTCTGGAGGTTCTGCTCTGTTTAGATCCCAATCCTCCATCTTCAGGACGTCAGTCAGCCTGTAAGAGAAACCAATACCAGTCAACATCCGGCTTTGAATTGTTCACTTCTTCACTACTTCATGACTGTTATGATGGCTGCTGGGTCATCTCCTCAGAACCTCTGAATTTCAGAAAATTATAGCGCTAAAACTGTTTAAAACCTTTTCAAGTCTAAACTAGAATCATGTTCCAGGCTTGTAGAAAAAATACAGAGTGGCGTCTTGTGCAGTGAATGAAGGAAACTTTCTGGTGCAGACCTTCTTTAGAGCAGTGGCTCTCAGTTAGTGTCTGATTATTGTGGTTGGGTTGTTTACATAAGATGTTGAGTGTGAAAAATAATGTATTTGATATACAGTAGTATTAGTCAATAGAAAGAGAAGTGACCATTTAAAGGACAAATTATGTTGATAAATTAATATTAAATAAACTAATAACATTTATTTTCTTTAAGTGTTTATATATGTCCTAGTTTAAAAATGTTTGCAGAGCGCTCTGTGTATTCTGTTAAAATGCTGATGTTTTTTTAGGAATACAGAGCTCAGTTACTATTTCATATTTCTTTTTCAATAATCTGGTAAACTTGTTTACAACTGTTTTTTCCTCTTGAGGTAAAATCGTCCAGAGGGATCACAGAGTCCCTGGAGCAAGAACAATTATTTACTTTAAAAGTTAAATTCAGTTCTCATTTATATTATAACAGTTCGTTATTGCACACTCCACACAAACAGATCACTTGCAGCTACTACATGGCAGACCACACAGGATATGAAGTAACGAAGTTGTGTGCTTCTTGCATTTTATTCAATATTTTTCTAGTTACTAAAGATAGATATAAGAGACAGCCTCATTGTACAGCCCTCTATAAGCAGCAACGTTTTACAATAAAGTCTTAATTTCCAATTAACCATTTAATTTTACGTACGATTAAGAATTTTGTTGATCAGCCCCTTAAAAATGAAACAGGCCTCGGCAGCAGGAATCCCAGCCCACCCTATAAGAGAAGGGCAAACCAGGCCGAGGTGGTCGTCCATGTTTGTTATCTTTTAGACGAGAATAAGATAGTCATGAGAGACACGGAGGATAACGGAGCGGTAACACTTACCTCGATTCTGCTAATAAGGACCTCGATGCAGTAAACAGAAAGGGGGAGGATAGACCACTGTTAGTGTCATACCTTATATGGAAATGGTGCCATTGCACTCCGGGGGGCGCTATTTCCTACATTATCCGCGGCCTCCCGTTTTTATTTTCTTTTAAAACCTGTGATATATTTTCGCCTTTAGGAAGGAGCTTCGCTCTCAGTATGCATTTGAACTTTTCTCTTTTATTTACTTCAGCAGTTTTTAGTAAATTCTGTAGCTTTCGGTGAACTTCTAAATCTGCTCCTTAGTTGAATCTATTCAGGCCTGCTACTACCTCTAGTGGCGTGAGGTGGTAACACAACAAATATAATTACATTACTAAATCAGAATACCACAAAGTCTTTATTATTTACTATTAATTTCGGCATTACGGGCACCGTAAAAGATCAATTATCTTATAACACACCCTATTTTTTCATTTTATTAAGGATCTAGAGCTAATTAAATGAAATAAACAATACTTTTATACATTCTAAATAATATCTATATATCTCCATCAATTATAGAATGAACAAAAGAAATAAGGAGACATGAAAAACAACATGATCAACTATAATAAAAATACAATTTTGCAATGTATGCGTAAGAAATTTAACTGAGCAAAAGTCAAAGGAATTAGGTACAGAAGAATAACAACCCAGGTTGTTAGATACAAGCAAAAATTCACATTTTTGTTTTTACGGTGCCATATATATTAATCTGAGAGACTTTTTGTTGGTAGAGTCTTATATATAGGAAAAAATCAGATGAAACTATTTAGTCTATCAAAGTGGAAATTTTCCTTCGACTATAAAACGATTATGAATTACATTATCAACAATTTGTGAATAAAGCAAAAATACTCACCATGCTATAGGTAAATGTTATCATTTAGTTTGGATAAGAATAATTATTGCACTGTCAATAAATGACTTCTTAGTTGCCAGAGGAAAACAGTAAGGCCTTCATGAGCTCAGAGGTTCAAACTGATAAATAAAAAAGGATGGATACTCTCTGCTAAAATATTTCTTGTCATCTCTCATGTTCTTTCAGCAAACAGTTGAGACAGAGTTGTTTTTGGTTTCACCACTATTTACCTGCTGTTATACCTGCCATTGAAAGTATTCTTAAAAGATTGTTAGTCTGCAGCTCATGAGAACAAACCAGCCGAGGAGATGAAAAGTTAAAACTTGAGTTAAAATGTTGTTTTAACTTGAGTTGAGTTAAAACTCAATTTAGAATGTGAAGTGTTAACATTTTAACTCAACAACCTTTACCTATCTAGAGGTTGTACACAACCTCAAGTTGGGTATTATGTTTTATATATGACTTTAATTATGTTTTATATTTCAGGTAATATGTCTTACTACATGGAAATAATGCAAATTAACTGCACAATGTTTTTGCCATCCTTTAATTATACTTTGCATTTGCATGCCCATCTGAATATATCAATGTACTATACAGGTTTTTTTTGCCTTTTTTGCTGGTTATTAATAAATGACTTAGCTTATCAGGTGCTTTAATGTGGAGTACGTTTGTTTTTACATATAACTCTTATTTAATTCTTATTTAAGAATGACCACATGGTTGTAATTAAATTATTTATTAAAATCTGAATGTGGAAAAAAATATTTTCTTATTTAAACATATATACAGAATTGAGTACAAGTATTAATGTAAGGAAAAGATGTAAATAAATTTTCTTTTCTTTATAAATATAAACAAAATGCAGTATCAAAATGTCACAAGAGTAATGATATATATATATATATATATATATATATATATATATATATATATAAATTATAAATAATATCTATATATCTCAATCAATTAT
>CAEFZX010022111.1:0-10908 GCA_903066825.1 Alfaro cultratus | reverse complement strand
TTTGATGCCTTCAGTGTGAATCTACAATGTCAATAGTCATGAAAATAAAGGAAACTCATTGAATGAGAAAGTGTGTCCAAACCTTTGGTCTGTACTGTATCTTCACTTGCTCACTCATTAACTCTCAATTTTTGGCACAATAATAACGTTTTAGCCAGGTATGTGCCTGAATAAAAGGCAGCAATGGTTCTGAGTCCTAAACCCATGATGGATGGACCTATGACCATTTGAAGTAGCAACCTGTAATATTAACCAAAGGCTAACGGCTCTCTGAAGAAGGTTGGGTTGCTTTTAAAACTATCCTAACTTTGCAGTGTAGCCTTGGAGTAGCAAACTTTAGCATGCTTCTTTGACGTTTATTAACATACCTACAGTAAAAAAAATTTCAGGCATGAATTACGGCTTTCATTAAAAAAAATAAAATAAATGTTTTTCAAAGGAATACTCCAAAATACATAGGCGGTTCCACGAAGTTGTTTACCGGGGAGGGGGGTTTGAAGAGCAGGAGGGCAGTGGTATTTGCGGACCAGGGGTGGGGGAGTTGTTACTAAGGTATGTGGGGGTCACACTCCTGCCGTGCCCCACAAGTGCTGCCCTGGGCCCATGTCGCCCAAATCAGAACCTGTCACTTCCCAGATGTTTCGTTATTGATTTTTCTGCGTCTGTTCTGACTGTTTGGCCCAACAAAAAAGCTTCACCTCCATGTGACCACCAGCCAACTGTCAGAGCGCTGCATCACTTCCTACATCCACCCCCAGGAATCAGAGCAGGGTGAAGACTGAGCTGTCAGCAGTATTGGAAGGCAGGGAAAGTCAGAGAAGCCTCCTGGAGCTGCCTGGTGTCAGTATCAGGCCTCAGGTACCAGGCTCTTCTTCTGTGTCTGTTGTATTTTTAGTTGGAGAAAAAAACAGGCTGTAGAATGAATCTGATTTGGGTTGAACTAATCTGTATGTCTGTGTTCATTTGCTGGAAGCTGTAACTCAGATTTATTTGTTGTCTTGATATTGTTACAAACAGCTTGTCAACATGCTAGTAGGCTGTTTTCTCTGGTCCTAATTACGGACGCACCGATATGAACATCTGGGCCAATATATTAATATCTGATATTAATATTGCTTTTCTGACCACCAAGATTTACCAATATGGTTTATGTTATATATATATTTCTTTACCCTTTAATTATTATTGATCAGAGGACAACCCACTAACGTTGCCACATTACTAACTATCTGGGGGGAGGTAAGTCTGGGCCTCCCTTCTGAAGCTGCTACCCCCGCGACCCGACCCTGGATAAGCGGAAGAAAATGGATGCATGGATGGATGGACGGATGAAAAATGTCAACATGAAGGAAATAAACATTGGATGTTAAATATCTCAGTTTTACTCATTGAATCGATACCAATTTGTTAAAAAAAATTACAAACACTAACCGATATCGATGTTAGTGCTGATATATCATGTAGCCCTAGTCCTAAAGACTAATAACTCAAAAAAACATTCAGAATACAATAGAAAATCAGCTTTAAAAATTAAAAGGCATTGACCAGTTATTTCTTTTTAGAATGTGTCATAGTGGATGAGAAATGTAGACGATATTGTCAAAGGTATTGCGTAATATACCTTTACATGTATGTGTAAAGGTATGATGGCTTCTCTGGTGTAAGAATGAATCACCCAGAGCTGCTCATGTTGTGGCGCCAGTAGTCTTTAATTCTCCATCTGCATTTCACACAATGAACATCGAGATAAGGTTGAAAATTAAGTGTCCTCAACTCAACAAAAATGTTGGGGATTACAGTGATCATATAGTAGATTTCTTTCACAATAAAAGAACAACCTGTGAGTGTTCCTCTCAAGATGAATGACCCACATTAAACATATTTCAATAATATGCAAAAATGAAAACCAAAAACTTACTTTACAAGTAATATTTCTTTCTCAGACATAGCAGAGAGGCCTTACCTCATCAGTGATCCCATAATACCTTGCTTTCTAAGGATGAATGCTTTTGACCAGCAGGTGGTGCATTTTAACCTGAACCATTCTAACTATATTACACATATTATATAATGACATTTATATGAATATGTCTCAATTTTTATACAAATGCTCTAATACAGCACAGACACACCTTTATTGCAGTAACAGACTCATCTTTACACTTGACATATTACATTCTTGAGCTAATCTGAAGCCCATGTGAAGTTTGTAGGTCTGTTAATTGATTCAGCAGAAGTTAAGTGATCAATGACATGAGTGGTGTCCCGATATCAGTATCGGGCCGATTCAGTACTTGGCTTGTATTGGCTTGTTAAAGCAAGCCAATACTCCAAACCCATACCACTGCTCTTCTAGATTTTCCTCCTGTCCTGGGCTGCGGTGCAACTCAAAGGCTAAACCAGGTGGTGGTGGTAATACTCCAAAAAATCCTGTCATTATCTATTTTTACCCACCAGTTTTTAAAAGTGATGATAACATTTAACTGCTTTTCATTTTTATTTTGTGTAATTAATAGTCAACAAGCTGAACAGATAATTCACATGGTGCCATCATCAAGCTGAATACTTGAACTTTTCCTCTACAGTTAAAGTAGTGTAACCACTGTGTAACAATGGTTACACTGTTTTAGGAATGTGTAACATTTCGTCAATTGAAGTGATCAGAAGTCGAAGACTCTGATGCTACACTGCCCTCAGCAGAAGAAATATCCCACAGCATTGATTCAGCTGGATCTCTTCTTTAAAACGGAAAATATTGTTATCTTCTTTCTTATTTTATTTGAAGAATAGTGGGGGTTTTTAATGAATTAATATTGTTTTTGTTTTGTTTTTTCTTAATGTTATAATGTTAGTTTTATTTATTATACACATGTGTTGTTTTTCCACTCTTTGTCACCCAAGAGCAATTTTATGTAATATTATGAATTTCTGCTTAGATTTGACTTGGTTGTTTTTCCCCATTATATGACTTCGATAGGAATCTGGTAAACATTTATTTTGCTTTATTCCTGTTCTAACTGGTAGAAAATTTCCTCATCACCAAGTTTTTCTTCTGTCCTCATAATTTGGCCTAGAAAATAAAACCTGGTTCAAGATATTAAAGAAAAGATAGAAATAGAGTCAGGAATGAAAAAAAAAAACAGCACCAAATTATCCTAAGGTTGTAGAGAATTGTGTATTCAAAAATAAAAAAAACGTTGCAACAATTTATATGCTTTTTAGTGAAAAAGTGCTTTAGTGTAAAAACAAAAATGCCCCTATTTTTATTGAAATAATCTACACCAGTAGCATCTAGCTAGTGGAATACAACAGCAATGCAAATTACATATCTGCTCTTGTTTGGAGGAGTTTTGGTAGTTATTCTATTATTGTATTGCTGCTCTGGAGAAAATAGTCCAAAGGGGAGAGGTAATACTATTTTTTTGAGGGTAAAAAAAAAAATTGAAGAAGAATTTGAGAAGAATAACCTAAATCTCATCGAAGACAATGGCAAAATGGAAATTTCTTATGAAATTATTGAGAAATCAAGCAAAGATATAAATAAAGAATGCCTAGCAATATTTTTGAAATAGTTTAAAAATATTTACAAACCAAAAACATTAACAGTAGGCAAATTTTAATGAAGTAATATATTTAATATTTTTTGTAGTGGACTATGCCACCTCCTGGCCTATACAAATAACTACATTTGGCTAAAATCCACTGAATTTGTAATGCTTTTGGTTTTGGAGTACTGCAGAGACACATTCAATCTGTTCTAAAAGGATAATTTGATGCGATAAAAAGACATGCTGCAATGATGTTCTTTTGTAATTCCCAAGTCATGTTCCAATAGTTTGTGTAGATACTGTACTGTAGATACCTTACTACATCTAATGAAGGTTATGCTGTCATAATCTCATTTTGATCCATGTCACTTTATGATGCAATGTGATACATGTGGATAGCTTTTTATATATTTTTTAAAATCATTTAACAGATTTGAGCCCTGTTGTTTCTGCTGTTCCTGGACTACCAAACCAGTCCAGGTCATGGCCTAAAACATCACAACACAGCTGGATGAGTCAATATCTTCAAGTTCAAAACTAATTCAATTCAAAATTACTTTATTGATCCCAAAGTCTAAAATGAGAAAAATTAGACATGACTCTGCTATGCAGTTTCATTTCTTTCAAAGAAGCAATTCCAATTAAAAGCACACCAGGCGCAGAGGTCTTCAGCGCCTCCAAAAAGTCAAACAAGTCATGAATAGATTGAAATAAATGGACTCTAAAATTGTGTTTCTTCAGGAAACGCATCTTCTTGATGAGGACAACTTCAAAGTGAGAAGGAGGTGGAGGGGCAATATATATATAAGGCACCGTTCTCATCTCATTCTAGAGGGGTTATGACTCTAATACATGAATTGGTACCACTGCAAATTAAAAACACTATCAAAGACAAAAGAGGAAGGTACATAATACTTTAAGGCACCCTAATGTCAGAAACTCTAATTTTAACTAATATATATGGCCTTAATGTGGCTAACATTAATTTTTACAATGATTTATTCATCACCCTTTCAACGGTTAAAGGATCACACATAATGGGGGGGGACTTTAATTGTACATTAAATCCAAACATGGACAGATCAACCGGAATAGATCAGTCGAATAACAACTGTAGAGCTGCAATTCATAGAATGATGAAGGAGCTGAAGTTGCTGGATGTATGGAGAGAGAGAAACTCAGCTAGAAAAACATACGCCTGTTATTCAAGTACTTTCAAAACTCACTCCAAAATAGACTTCTTTTTAATTTCTACAGAGTTGCAGCTTAGAATTCAAGACTGCTCCTATGATAATATTGTAATTTCAGATCACACTCCATGTTGTTTGGTTTATAAAGATGGTAAATTAAAGAGAGACCCCCTGAGATGGAAGTTCCAACATAAATGGTTACAAGACGAAAGCTTTGTGAAATATTTAGAGAAACAAATTGACAATTTTTTTTTCAAATTAATGCTACAGAAACAACAGCATGTACAAAATGGGAATAATTTAAGACCCTCCTTAGAGGACATATTATTAGTTATACAGGGTCTAAAGCAAAACAAACTGAAAAAACTAGAATACAATTGGAAGATAAAATAAAAGTAATCCAAGCTAAAGTAAATAAGGAAAATGACCACAACTAGAAAAGGAATTATTGATTTTGAGAGCAGAATATGATAAATATTCAACTTCAAGAGCTGCATCAAGTCTTTTGCGACTCAGGCAAACATTGTATGAACAGGACAACAAAGCAGGCAAGTTACTGGCATGGCAAATAAAATAGTTAGAAACTAAACAACCAATCACATCTATTAAATCAAATGAACAAATTTTGCAAAATCCCCAAGAAATGAATGCAGCCTTTAAGAACTACTATGAAGAATTGTATAAAGCACAAATAAGCATAAAATTAGAAAACATAAAACTCTGGTTCACTGTATGTGGTATTGTAGGAAAATTATACTGTTTTGGAAAAGTTAAAGAAAATTATTTCCAAACAAATAATTTTGGATCCAAAGCTGTTTGTGTTTGGACTGTATCCTGAAAAACATAATTATACTAAAAACAAATGAACATTTATAGACTTGAAGTTTGCTCAATGTGAAAAGATGTATATAATATTTTTGGAAAAAGACTCATGGACTGACTGTAAACCAATGGCTGCAGCATTTCCAGATTACATAATACAAATGTAATCTGGAAAGGATCACATATCTATTAAAGGGCAAACAGAATTTGTTTGAGTTCATCTGGATATGATGAACTGCAGTACCCAAAGGCAGTTCTATTAGAGGACATACACTGTTGAATTTAATATCTCAATATAAAAATGATATGTGGAATATGTGATGGGCAGTGATGGCATAGTTACTTTGAAAAAGTAACTTTAATCAGATTACTGATTACTCCTTGAAAAAGTAACTTAGTTAGATTACTGATTACTTGATTTGGAAAGTAACTAAGTTACATTAAAAGTAACTTTTTTAGTTACTTTCAGCAGCTGCTAACAACAACGCTCCGCCACCTGTGAAAATGACATTGATCTTTGCCAATACTTAATTGCAGGTTATTTTATAATGGTAACATCAACAATAGACCTTACCACAGGGTTGCTTTTCATTGGCTGATACCCATTCTACGTCATAGCACGGCTATCACGTGTGTGGCCGTCTCACAAACACAAGCTTGTAGTGCCAGATTACATTGTGGACTAACAGACCGGCAGAAAGTTTTTGCATCAACAATCGAAAAAGAAAAGCAGTGTATGTTTTGTCTGAGGTCTAAGGGGAGCAGCTGGGTCAAAACTACTATGGTGGTCCACTGTTTTTATGTTTGTTTGCCCCTTTCTGCCGAGTCGTTTTGCAAACACTGTTAGCAAGTCAACGCTAGCAGCAGTAAGACATTTTACCGTTAGAAGACGGAATAACATAAACTTAAAACGAAAAAAGTATCCATGTTAGAAGTGAAAATGACCAGCTGTATAAATAATTCTTTCACTGAGTTTTATTTTTTAAAAAACACCGTTAAGCTCAGTTTGTGAGCTAACATTAGCCAGTTAGCACTGTGCTAATGCTAAATGACACGGCGCAGGCAGTTACACAACTCTCCACTGATTTCTGCTACATAATATTTCAATTATGAATTTACTTAATTTAAAAAAGAAAATAGGGGGCGAGTTGTTCAACTCGGACATAACTGTCTTTCTAATAATATAACTGTGGAATCAACCAACTGAGATAGTAACTCCTTNAGCGAGTAACTCCTTCCTTTGACGTTAAGCTAACATCTCTGTTAGCTTTTGTAGCTACCAGGCTCTACAACTCCTAAAAGCTTGAAAAATGAAATGTTAGGACTGAAAATGACATCATCAATGTAGTGAAGCTTCACATGAACTTGTTAGTTCCTCTGTCCATTGTTGTAGCTGATATTTTGTGAAATGATGCACTAATCGACTCAGAAATACTCTCATGTTTACAAGGAAACAAAGCGCCGCAAGGCTTTGCTTGTGAGACTTGCGGCTACGGGGATTTTCTAGGTCGGTTGTGGGCGGAGCTTGGTAAGGTCCATTGAGAGTCAGTTCAGCTTTAAGAAGGAACAGCAAGATAGAAAGGACTCCCAGCTGTCTCTGCTCTCTCTTTGTCAGCGTCTGCATCTTTCAACAACGGTAGCTCACACTGCATTTAGTGACAATACTCACCAGAAACAACGTAAAAATCACAGAGACCAAAGAAAAATCAGCTGAAGTCTGAATCCATCTGCCTGGGGCATTCAACCAGTCCAAAACACTGCACCGGTCCCTGAGAGCAGAGGGTTTTTCATCATCATCACCATCATTTAGTGCCCTAATGAAAAACCCAGTTTATGATGCATTCAAGTACATCTGGTACACTGAACTGTCTAAATATCAAAACATCCAAATTTAATGAAAGAGATTCTAGAATTCAGTGTTGACCATTTACTGACCATTTACTGGCTGTCTGGCCTATACAGACCATTGAAGCAGCAGAAAATGTACTAAACTGTTTTTGTGTACTACTACAGCCTTGGTAGTTAAGGTTCAATTGTTCTACATGTGTAGAGTGAAATCCTCCTTAGTGTTTTATCCATCCCATACCTTCAGCTCGTCTTAAAACCAGCTCTTTCATCCTTAATCAGGTTTAATCTGTGATTTCTTCCAGTTATTCAGACCTGCAGAGGAACGATTGGTCCATGTTGCTCCATCCACTAATATTTAACATTCCCGCTAGAAGAACTCTTAACCCCAAATACACCTTAATGTGCACTAATACCAACAGACTGCAGTATTGTTTGTGCTTGTGTGTTTAATGTGTCGCTGTGTTTGTGCTGCTGAAGGGGAAGTATTTCTACCTGACCCCGGGAATCTGCCCCAGCCTCAGCACCATGAAGGCCATCCTGGAGAGCGCTGGAGGGAAACTGCTGGCCAAACAGCCCTCCTATAGAAAGATCATGGAGCACAAGCAGAACAAGGTACTTCAGCAGACATACTGTGGCCTCACACACACACACACCATCACACACACCTAATATCCTTTTTAAAAAGAAGTCTGGATGAAGGATTGCTGTGTCTTTCTGAGCAAAAACAACATGACATAACCAAGCGTTTCTCCTGCATTTTCTTTCTCATCCAGAACCTTCCAGAGATCATTTTAATTTCCTGTGATAATGATCTCCACTTGTGCAGAGAATATTTCATGAAAAACATTGGTGGGTCTCGCTCGTTCACACACGCACGCACACACACCAAATCCCTGCTCTATATGTCTGATGTTGCCTCTGCTTTTCTGTCCCAGATGTCCATAATGCAGAGTTCATCTTGACTGGAGTTCTCACCCAGAAACTGGATTATGAGTCATATCCTTTCCCAGCAACAGCTGATGTTTACATCAGAGCTTTTTGACTTCAACCAATTTGGTTGTAAATATGATTTATTTTGTAAACCGTTCACTTAAAAAAAAAATGCAAAAAAATGTGAGGATGCACCAGTTTGACCAGTCATTTGAGGAAATTATAAAGTTTAGGAACTGAAAGTCGTCTTGTTGTTCAACATCAGACACACATTAAGCCCATGTTGTGTTCTAAACCAATAAGACATGGAGATTGCGCAGATATTCTTGTACTTGTCCTGCAGTCAGAGAGATGTGAGTCACTTCAGATGTGGATGAGCAGAAAATGTACAAATATAAGTCACTACATTTCTCTGCAGTAGGAGATTCCAAACGTTTCTGCCTTTAACCTCCAGAGTAAACAGAGGCTGGCGACCCCCTAAAAATACATCAATATTTCCCTTTATTTATTTGAAAATAAATATGTAGTGAAATATAGTGTACTTTTAAATGAATTTATTCTATAAATCCATTTAATGAGACATTTAATGGTGCATCTGTTTATTTAATGTAGTTGTTTTTGGCCACCTCAGGGATCTCTATCAGGTTTCCTTAACATTCACACATATAAGTTCACCTGATGAAGATCTTCACCAACATCTCCTTGGACATCTGTGCATAGCTCTCCTGTCATGATTTTAGCTTTTGATACTTCTTTTAAAAGAAACTAAATTGTATTTTTGTGAAATAATTGGTTAAAACTATGGCTTTTAATCTATTTCCTTGTTAAACATATGAATGCTTCAGCTTGTACACACTGCTTTTGAAAAATAAAATATTTGTGTAAATTGTTTGCAGCCTTCTTCATCCTGGGATATTGTTCATGTTAGATGTAATCACTGGAGTGTAAGAAAGTAAATAAACCCCAACATGTTTTAGTGTTGGGACCCACAGTGAGAGCTCCATGTTTGAGGACAAAGTCTATTACTTTGTTCCTAGAGGTATTCCAGAATGGAGCGGGGAATTCCTGATAGACGTGATTTAATTAACTGTTAATGAGGGTCTGGGGTAGTTACTGGTGAAGCTCCAATTGTTGGCTGTCAGACAGATAGCCTAGGGGTCATCTGGGGGAGGGTGCATGGGTGGGACTGTGGAGCCGCCTGCGGTGCTGCCCTCAAAACCTCCCTCTGACTGAACGAGAGACAAACTGAGCCAAGGTCATGAGCTGAATATTCTCCACTTGTTTCATATTTATTTACATGAACATTTGGGACTTTAACTCTGAGTTTCTTTAGGTTATTTCTTCCAGTTGCTTAAGACGGTTTTTAGTTCATTTTGAGTCTCACTTGGTTTTAAGTCATGCAAACGCACTTGAGCCCAACCTTCACTGCTATCTTCAGTTTTAAAGAGGGAATTTTCTAGGCACATAGTGGCATTTTATAGCACAACCAAGTAATATGTTTCCTTCAGTTATAAAAATTCTGTATACATAAAACATTAAATTTTGCACATCAGATTATTGATTAATGTTTCATGATTACGTTTCAAATACAACTCTAAACAGGTGGGTTTTCAGTTGAGATTTAAAAGAAGTCAGTGTTTCAGCTGTTTTACAGTTTTCTGGAAGTTTGTTCCAGATTTGTGGTGCATAGAAGCTGAATGCTGCTTCTCTGTTTGGTTCTGGTTCTGGGGCTGCAGAGCAACCAGAACCTGAACCTGGGAGGTCTGGAAGGTTGATACAACAGCAGCAGATCTTTAATGTATTGAGGTGCTGAGCTGTTCAGTGATTTATAAACTAGCAACAATATTTTAAAGTCTATTCTCTGAGCTACTGGGAGCCAGTGGAGGGACTTTAGAACTGGATGATCTGCTCTATCTTCCTGGTTTTAGTGAGAACGCCAGCAGCAGCATCTGGATCAGCTGCAGCTGTTTGATTGATTTGTTGGACAGACCTGTGAAGACGCTGCTGCAATAATCAATGCGACTAAAGATAAACGTATGGATGAGTTTCTCTAGATTTTGCTGAGACATTAGTCCTTTAATCCTGTAGATGTTCTAAAGGTGATAGAAGTTCAACTTTGTGACTGTCTTTATGTGGCTCTGAAGGTTCAGGTCAGAGTCCATCACTACTCCCAGGTTTTGGGCCTGATCTCTAGGTTTTAGTTGTAATAACTGAAGCTGTGCATTGACTCTAGATCTATAACTCTACATCTATAACTCTAGATCTATAACTCTAGATCGCTCCTCTTTAGGTCCAAAAATAATAACTTCAGTTTTGTTTTTGTTCAGCTGGGGAAAGTTTTGGCACATCCACACATTTATCTGTTCTAAGCATCTGTTCAGTGATCGGATGGGGTCAAAGGTCACCTGGTGACATTGTAATGCAGAGCTGTGTATCATCTGCATAGTTATGGTAGCTAATATTATTTCCTGTTATAACCTGAGCTAGTGGGAGAAGTTTCCAATTGAAACAAAGAAATCCCAGTTCTTTATGTAATATTCAAACCAGTTGAGCACTGGACCGGAGAGTCC
>CAEFZX010022107.1:0-23286 GCA_903066825.1 Alfaro cultratus | reverse complement strand
ATGAATGAATGAATGAATGAAAGGATGAATGGATGGATGAATGAAAGGATGATGGATGAATGAAAGAACGAATGAAATGATGGATGGATGAATGAATGAAAGGATGATGGATGAATGAAAGGATGGATGGATGGATGAATGAACGAATGAATGAAAGGATGAATGGATGAATGAAAGGATGGATGAATGAATGAATGAATGAAAGGATGAATGGATGAATGAAATGATAGATGGATGAATGAATGAATGAATGAAAGGATGAATGAATGAACGAATGAAAGGATGAATGGATGAAAGGATGATGGATGAATGAAAGGATGGATGAATGAATGGATGGATGGATGAATGAATGAAATGATAGATGGATGGATGAATGAATGAATGAATGAAAGGATGAATGGATGGATGAATGAAAGGATGATGGATGAATGAAAGAACGAATGAAATGATGGATGGATGAATGAATGAAAGGATGATGGATGAATGAAAGGATGGATGGATGGATGAATGAACGAATGAATGAAAGGATGAATGGATGAATGAAAGGATGGATGAATGAATGAATGAATGAATGAAAGGATGAATGGATGAATGAAATGATAGATGGATGAATGAATGAATGAAAGGATGAATGAATGAACGAATGAAAGGATGAATGGATGGATGAATGAATGAAAGGATGAATGAATGAATGAATGGATGGATGAATGAAATGATGGATGGATGAATGAACGAATGAAAGGATGATGGATGAATGAAAGGATGGATGAATGAATGAGAGGATGGATGAATGAATGAATGGATGGATGAATGAAATGATGGATGGATGAATGAATGAAAGGATGATGGATGAATGAAATGATGGATGGATGAATGAATGAATGAAAGGATGGATGAATGAATGAATGGATGGATGAATGAAATGATGGATGGATGAATGAACGAATGAAAGGATGATGGATGAATGAAAGGATGGATGAATGAATGAGAGGATGGATGAATGAATGAATGGATGGATGAATGAAATGATGGATGGATGAATGAATGAAAGGATGATGGATGAATGAAATGATGGATGGATGAATGAATGAATGAAAGGATGGATGAATGAATGAATGGATGGATGAATGAAATGATGGATGGATGAATGAACGAATGAAAGGATGATGGATGAATGAAAGGATGGATGAATGAAAGAACGAATGAAAGGATGAATGGATGGATGAATGAATGAAAGGATGATGGATGAATGAAAGGATGGATGGATGAATGAATGAATGGATGAATGAAATGATGTCTGGATGGATGAATGAATGAAATGATGGATGGATGAATGGATGGATGAATGAAAGGATGAATGAATGAAATGATGGATGAATGAATGAATGAAAGGATGAATGAATGAACGAGTGAAAGGATGAATGGATGAATGAATGAAAGGATGATGGATGAATGAATGAATAGATGGATGGATGATGGATGAATGAATGAAAGGATGAATGGATGGATGAATGAATGAAAGGATGAATGGATGAATGAACGAATGAAAGGATGATGGATGGATGGATGGATGAATGAATGAATGGATGGATGAATGAATGAATGAAAGGATGAATGAATGGATGAATGAAATGATGGATGGATGGATGAACGAGTCATACAGAAGAATGCAGGTTACATGAACAACCAGAGGTGTTAATTAGACAAATACATGCAATAATTTACATATTTGAAACGTTTTTATTGCTACTCCTCATGTTTTCCTCCTGCAGCAGCAACTGATGTTTATTTTGTACCCAGAATGCATTGCTGTTTAGCGTTAGCTCCACTGGTGTAGCGCTTTAATATCATCAGAGCTGTTGCTTCTGTTTAGTGTTAGTTTGGCTAGCGGTGCCATCAGAACTGAACCTCGATCAGAATCATTTCTTCGCCATCCAGAGTCCGGGTTCCTCCACAAGGCGGTTCCTTCGGATCAGGGCCTTCGAGTCGTTGAGGAGATCCAAGTGTTCAGGGAACCTCAGCGGGTCAAAAGCATGATCCTGTCTTCCTCCAAGGTAGACCTCACAACACCTGCACCACCTGCATGGTTCTGCTGCTTCACGGTGTGGTTCTGGTTCTGAAGGGACTCGTGTATGTGGGAACGTCTGAGGGAGTGACGGCGGTACCGGTGGCCCGGTGTCTGAGGTACCGGAGCTGCAGGCAGTGCATCCTGGCCAGGGATCCGCTGTGTGGCTGGAGTCCGAGCCGCAGAACCTGCACGGGTTTGGACGGCGCCGATGACGTGTGAGTGGATCTTAATCACCCAGAACATCAGAACTGATCAATGAACTGGACGTCTGCTGCTAGATTAAAATCAACCTAAATGGCCGAGTGGGAGGAAAATAGTTATTATAAATATCTGATAAGTTCATAAAATAGCAATAAATGAAGGAATAAGTTCAGAACTGGTGATCATCAAAATGTGCAGAATAAACAACTTTTCTCTGATATGTAGGTCTATAAAAGGAATCCACAGCATGTTGGCCTAAATATGAAGTCAGTTTTAAAGCAGTTCTCACTGATTCATATTTACTTACAAATGTTACATTGTCATCTTTTTTAAAAAAATATTTACTACCTTTTTCTTTCCAAAGGATGTTTTAGCCCCAAAAAATAATTTTTGTCACAAAATGGCCATTATTTTAGAAAGGTGACGACATTTCATACAGAGCTTGATATTGTTTCACCTGATTAATGCCTGGACAACCAGAGTCCAGAAATGAAACCCTGAAAGGTTTTTATTTCTGGACCGAGACAAACCGCCCGAACCATTTCACAATACCTGCTGTAGCTCCAGCTAGCTCCGTTAGCTCCAGCTAGCTCCGTTAGCTCCAGCTAGCTCCGTTAGCTCCAGCTAGCTCCGTTAGCTCCAGCTAGCTCCGTTAGCTCCAGCTAGCTCCGTTAGCTCCAGCTAGCTCCGTTAGCTCCAGCTAGCTCCGTTAGCTCCAGCTAACTCCGTTAGCTCCAGCTAACTCCGTTAGCTCCAGCTAACTCCGTTAGCTCCAGCTAACTCCGTTAGCTCCAGCTAGGAGGCAGTGAAGGAGGCAGTGAAACATGGCCGTGTTTGTTTTGCCTCAGAGTTCAAACCCTGGAGAACGTCCCGGAGAGCGAATGTCAGCAGGAAGAGCAGATCTGGCAGCACCAAGGTAGCTTCCCAACATCCACATGACCAAACACAATCTGCTGAAGGGAAACCTTCACCGGTGTTCGTCATTCTTTCCTGCAGAAGAGTTTGTCCAGCTGGGCGAAGTCGTGACGCTTCCGTGTGTGAAGCCGTCTAACCTCGCCGTGCTGAACTGGACCTCCGCCGACGGCGCGGTTCTACCGGACCGGCTCTTCATCCAGGCAGCGGACGGCAGCCTCCGCTTCCTGGCCTCCGCCGGGACCTACGGGAGCTACCGCTGCCTGGCAGAGGAAGGCGGAATCACGGAGGTGGTGGCGAGCTACGACATCCGGCCAGCGTCTGGTCCTCGGCATCTGTTGAAGGTCAACCAGGATCCGACGATCCCGGTCCCGGAGGAGAGGTCTGTTGGGACCGAGGAGCCGACTGTGATCCCGGTTTCAGACGAACCAAAGGATGAAACCTTCATCACCAACGATTCCGACTCAGAGGAGCGCGTGACTCTGGCTAAAGGTGATGCGTTTTCCGTCCAGGAAATAGTCCCGACCTCCAGGAAGGACAGCCGGTCCATGAAGAACCCGGCTGAGGAGGCTCCGACCCAGAGGAGCTACCACAGCGAGCTGGTGGTGGTGTCCCTGCTGCTGGCCGCCTGCGTCCTGATCCTGGCGCTCGGCGCCGTCCGTGTCTGGAGGTGGCTCAGCGCCGGCTCCGGATCCGACCGGCTGCCGTCCGCAGACGACGGAACCAGAACAAACACGTCCGTGGAGATCCACTCACTGAGCGGCCAGGAGGACGTGGGTCTGGACCAAACCACCATCCCGTGACGGAGGTCTGGACAGGTCTGGACCCAACCATCATGGAGTCCAGTGGCGGGTCTGGGCCGTTCTGAGGCTCCAGAGTCGGCTTCGTCCTGATCGGTCGGTCATGAAGGACTTCCCAGCAGTTCTGGGAGCCTAAAGGTCCAGTAGATTCTGTTCCCCACGACTCAGAGTGAAGTCCAGAACCACAAATCCTTTAACGTTCAGATTGTTTCAGTTTAAAGGTCCAGACATGTAGCGCCATTTTACAGCACAATCAACTAACAGTTACCTCCAGTTATAAAATGTTATATACCTAAATATCAACTATGACTTCCTGATTTAACATCCTGAATTAAGAGGCTCCTCCTCTTCCTGAAGCTCCGCCTCCAGGAAGTCATCCAACATGGCTCCTCTATTTACCTTTTAATGCTCTGAGCAGCAGCTCCTATAATGAGCTCAGCAGCTGTTTGCTAATTGCTCCTGGCTAGTCTGAAGGAGCAGAGTGGGGGCGGAGCCGCGCCTCAGAGGCGGAGCTACGTCCACCAACTGATAATCTATTCAATAAGAACCTGACACAGGAAGCTGGTTTTTATTTTCAGTTTCTAAAGTGGGAAAAAAGTAAAAAGCTAAAAACAAAAAGTTTTTAGCGTTTTATTTCTAAACGTTATACATATTCTAAAATAATAAATATCTTTTCTTTCTGTCCTTTTCCTGAAAAAGTAAATTCATGTTCTGCATGAATAAGTCACATGCATAGAGTGATGTATTTAATCCGGCGTGTTACAAAACGTTTCTGCAGCACAGCAGCAGTTTGACTTTAATGTTTGTAATTTTTCATCTTATTCTGCTCATTGTTAAAAAATGGAAAGTTTCTTTTGATATTTTACAACATTTAGATTTATTTTCATGTTTTTCCTCAGACTGTCCATGTTTTCTGCGCAGCAGGTTTCTCAGGGACGATTTGTTATGAATTATTTATTTTTTCCTGTTTTTTCAGACTCAGATATAATTTATGACTGTAAATATTCCAGTGTTGGTCAAACATAATCAGCTGGTTTTCTGCTCCTCTTTGTGTTTTTATTCTCTGTTTGACTGTGACTGTGTCGCCCTCTGGTGGCACAAAGTATGTTTGTAAATTCATCTATTAGTTCTAATCTGACAGATTAATAAAAGATAATAGTTCTGATTGTTGTTTCTATTCATAATAAACTTGAAGTCCTCAGACTGATCACTGCTCTGTTTGGATTAAAGACCAAATCATAAAAATCAAGATAAATACAAAATAAATCTATTAAATGTGATTTGCTGAACATCAGATTTTGATAATTTGATCTGTGATAATCAGATGGATTTGTTCCGTCCATCCTAGTTGAACTAAACACTTTGGTTTTGGTTTGGTTTGGTCCTCCAGGCCTTCCTGAAGGTTCAGCTCAGATTTGATCCGGTTTAGTGGTGAACACTGATCCGCAGTCCAACCCGCTCCGTCTTCTCCAGACCTGCTCAGATTGGCTCCTGGAGCTTCATGTTCCTGCTGACAGGTGAGAAGTTTGATCTTCATCAGGAAGGGAAGAGTTTGATGTTTCACTTAGATCAGATCAAAATGAAGATAAAGAGCTCCAGCAACAGGTCAGAGGTCAGCAGAGGTCAAACTGTCTCCCTGCAGTGCACCACTTCTACCTGCACCTTCACTCACCTGGAGGAAGGATGGCCACGCCCTCCCAGGGAATGGCTCCACCCTCCAGCTCGGCCCTCTGACCGCAAAGGATTCTGGGAACTACAGCTGTGCTCCGAGGAACATGGAGACCCAATCAGAGCCGTTCAGCCTGCAGGTGGAGGAAGGTTGGTTCTGGTTGGTTCTGGAGACATTTTCAGAAATCAGAGACAAAACTCACAACAAACATAGAAACATAATAAGCAGATCTGTATCATTTGACCCAGACAGTGAAGCCAATTTGCTACATAGATCTATCACACACAGAGTGCAACATTGAAAGTTTTTATTTCTCATAATATTGATGATTTTGGCTCACAGAAAATGAAAACATGTTCAGGAAGTTCATTGGATTTCTGAGTGGAGGTCACTCAAACTACACATCACTTTCTGGATCTGTTCTTTATTCCAACATGTTTCTAATTCCTCCAAACTAAAATCCTTCAGAATCAGTTTCAGGATGTAGCTCTAATAGAATCTGAACTTATTTACATTTTAAAAATGAGCATTTTAAGCAACTTACCTCCAGCTAGCATCGCGTTAGCAGCCCTCGTGAGAACAACCTCGCTGCAGCAAACAGGAAGGGCGGGACCGACCGCTATATGGAAATGGGACCATCGCACTCCGGAAGTGAAGGGGGCGCTATTTCCTATATTATCCTTTGTTTCCTGTTTTTATTTTATTTTGAAATCTGTGGTATACCTTCACCTTTAGGAAGGATTTTCACTCTCAGCATGTATTTGAACTTCTCTCTTTTATTTACTTCAGCGCAGCTCACAGTTTTTAACACAGCTGGCGATGAGTTCAATGCCATCAGGATTTTATTAGACATGAAACATGTAAATGAAAGCAGCTTCACTGCTAAATGAAACTGCAGAAATTCAGTAGAGACCACAAAGAGTTCAGCATTTATTGTTCTAGGTAACAATTTTATTTTTGAGCAAACTTTCCACTAAAAACGCATAAATATGAATAAATGAAGCTGAAATGACTGAAAATGCATAAATGATATGTAATGAAAGCTTTTGTTGCTGTTTGCATGCAGAACCAGAACCAGATCTGGTTCTGTTGGTTCTGCTGAGGTTCTTTTTAAGTAGACTTCAGACATGCTTATAATAAAATAATAAATAAAGAAGCCAGTTTCTGTAATAATGTGTCTCTGCTGAATTTAATCAGCAACTGTTTGTGTTTTGCTATCAGATTAAAATCTAAACCTCCATTTGAGAAGCAGAGGGAGGAAAAATGTTAGAGCTGGATTTACTGTAACTCCTGAAAACAAATGAGACATTTAACATGAACGCTGATGTGAGGTTTTCCCTCTTATTGATTTTCTTCACCGTGTTGAGATCATATGAGAATCGTTTTCATATGAAGAAACGACAGTCTGCTGTTTTCAGCTGCTCTCATAACGAGCTGTTTTAGGGTCTCTGTCTCTTTAAATCCTAATACGCTGCTGCTGGCCACGCCCCCCCAACTCAATCTTTACACTCACTTAAGAAAATGGCTGCAAACAGAAGCACAGTTATACGCCATACATGTTTGAAAAGCAGAAGAGGAGCCTCCTGCACAACCAACAAGAATGCAGAAAGCGCTTTCTACTTTTGTCTTTTCCAGCAGCCATTGTACAGCCGGAAAACCAGCTGACCAAACGTGCTGGAGCTCAGCTGTGGTTGCTAGGTAACAGTGCAGTGCTTATTAATTGGTTTTTAAAATGGTTAATGTTTTGCCAAAACATGGCTGAGTGTTTCTGTAAGTGCTTTGATTGATTTTAGAAGCAGTTAAGACGCAAATGTAGTCGCTTCAATCCAACTCAGTACATTTGCCTAGTCAAAGTCTGGTTCATTTAGTGAGGTGAGAATGATAACCGACCTCTGACCTCTGGTCCGCCAGGTCTGGGTTCGGTTTGAATGTGAACACCAAGCGAACCAGAGACCGCTCCAAAAGCAGGAAGTGGACTACAGCGCAGAGCATTCTGGGTAAATGCAACCAAAGCTAACATGTTAGCCTAGCAGCAGAAATGGCTCCTGGTCTTTAGCCAAAGACTAAATAGAAAACATCCAGCACTAAAATCTGATCCTCCATCTTGTTTCCATCTGGTGAAGAAGGAAGTTGCTCTCAGTGTCTTCAGAGGTTTTTGTGTGGTTTCCTCCAGTGGTTCTTGGTGCAGCGCCCCCACAGGCCAGGAGGGGAACAGGTTGGTTTGACTCAGAGCCACAGCAGCTGGAGGTGGAGCAGATGATGGAGTTCTGGTTCCAGTAGAACCGGGTCGACTGGACCATCAGGAGGAAAACAGACCGAGGATAAAAACATGCAAAATGTTTGAATTTGAATGAGTCAGAACCAAAAACATGAGGGAAAAGGTTGTAGGTTTGGTGTCGTTGTTGGCCCTGTGATCGGGTTCTGATGTTGTCCTGACCCGATCAGGAAGAGTCGGTTCACATGGAACCAACATACAGTATTATCAAAAATATTAATATATGTTTAATTTATATTCAGTGACCTGATACCAACCAGGGGAAAGAATTTAATTTAACAGTTTATGGAAACAAATCACCGAACTGCAATCAGTTTTAGATGCTTTTATTGATTATAGGGAACTAAATGATCAGCAGAAACTCATGAATCAAAGTGAATTATGGGATATGTGGTGTGAGGGTTTCCATGTTGATGATGTCATCAGTTGTAGGCGTCCTTGTTGGTCTGTGATTGGCTGGATGGTGCAGCCAATGGGAGCTCTGGGGTCTGGACAGGCTCCGCCCCCAAGTCACCTGGAGAGAGGATCAGAAAGCTAAAAGCAGAAGAAAAAATGATCTGAACACTGCAGAAGTTCTCGCAGAACCGACCCGTCTTACTGGTCAGTCTGGTTCCTAGTTCCCTCCAGAAGGAGCAGGCGTTCTGCCTCAGGCCCTGCTGATGCTGCAGGGCGGGGCTTAGCTCCAGGTAGGTGGGCGGAGCCTCAGCGGTGACCGGCTGCCAGCGGGGCAGAACTGACTCTGCCCACACGCGGGACGGGTTTGGGTTCCTGAAACAGAACCAGGAAGAGTCAGAGTGCCGGTGAGCTGCTGGCCGACCCGATCCAGATGTTGTTCTGACCCGGTCCGTATGAAGCTGGAGGCGTAGGTCATCACAGCCAATGAGAGGCGCCGATCAGACAAGGTGAAACGCTGGGAGCTCATTGGCTGGAGGGGAATCCCAAACAGGAACTGAACGTCCAGAGGAATCGAAACATCGGCTCTGTGGAGAAGGAGCAGGAAAAGGTCCGGTTACATGACCTGCACACAGAACAGCTGTGACGTTCTGACCCGGTCCTCTGCTCCCTACCGGTCCTGAGCGCTGGAGGTGGGCTGGTGGTACTGGAAGACGTTGGCGCCGCTGGCGGCCCAGTGGAGAGCCATCTGCACCGTGGGACAGACGATGAACAGATCCCTGCAGACAGACACACAGACTGACGCTTATTAGTCCAGCCGGCTGGTTCTGCTCTCAGAACCCGGATCAGCCTGACTGAAGCTGCTTCCTCTGCAGGAACAGTTCTCACTTCTCACCAGAACCGGGCACCGCTAACTAAACAGCTAGCTGCGCTAACCCAGAAGCTAAGGGGCTACGCCACATATTAATCACAGGAAGCTAATGCTAAAGCGCTAATTTAAACCATGCTGATGAGAGAACAAGGGGAAACAGAACTGCTGCGTAAACTCTTCAAAATAAGAGCATGAAGATAAACAGCTAATTGCCTGAAGAAATCTTAAACTTCAACATGTTGAACTGAAAGTTTACTGAACCTGAAACTTTGTTGTTCGTATTTTGTTTGGTCACCTGGTGGCGTTGTTGAGCGCTCTGGAGAACAGGTTGTAGCCAGCAGCTGACGGTTTGTGGTCCAGAGAGTAGAACCAGGCCGCCGCGTCCTTCAGCAGTTCGTTTCCCGAGGCTCCGCCCAGAGAACGACTCAGAGCCTCGTAGAACGCCGTCTTCCCGTCGGCTCGACCCTGCAGAGCCTCGAAGTGCTGAGGACACAGTCATGAGACCGGCGCTGAGTCATGAGACCGGCGCTGAGTCATGAGACCGGCGCTGAGTCATGAGACCGGCGCTGAGTCATGAGATGCTGCTGAGTCATGAGACCACCGCTGAGTCATGAGACCACCGTTGAGTCATGAGATGCTGCTGAGTCATGAGACCACCGCTGAGTCATGAGACCACCACTGAGTCATGAGATGCTGCTGAGTCATGAGACCGGCGGTGAGTCATGAGACCATCGCTGAGTCATGAGACCACCGCTGAGTCATGAGACCACCGCTGAGTCATGAGACCACCGTTGAGTCATGAGATGCTGCTGAGTCATGAGACCACCGCTGAGTCATGAGACCACCACTGAGTCATGAGATGCTGCTGAGTCATGAGACCGGCGGTGAGTCATGAGACCATCGCTGAGTCATGAGACCACCGCTGAGTCATGAGACCACCGCTGAGTCATGAGACCACCGTTGAGTCATGAGATGCTGCTGAGTCATGAGACCACCGCTGAGTCATGAGACCACCACTGAGTCATGAGATGCTGCTGAGTCATGAGACCGGCGGTGAGTCATGAGACCATCGCTGAGTCATGAGACCACCGCTGAGTCATGAGACCACCGTTGAGTCATGAGATGCCGCTGAGACATGAGACCACCGCTGAGTCATGAGACCATCGCTGAGTCATGAGATGCCGCTGAGTCATGAGACCGGCGGTGAGTCATGAGACCATCGCTGAGTCATGAGACCACTGCTGAGTCATGAGACCACCGTTGAGTCATGAGATGCTGCTGAGTCATGAGACCACCGTTGAGTCATGAGATGCTGCTGAGTCATGAGACCACCGCTGAGTCATGAGACCACCGTTGAGTCATGAGATGCCGCTGAGTCATGAGACCACCGCTGAGTCATGAGACCACCGTTGAGTCATGAGATGCCGCTGAGTCATGAGACCACCGCTGAGTCATGAGACCACCGCTCAGTCATGAGATGCCGCTGAGTCATGAGACCACCGCTGAGTCATGAGACCACCGTTGAGTCATGAGACCACCGCTCAGTCATGAGACCAGCGCTGAGTCATGAGACCAGCGCTGAGTCATGAGACCATCTCTATAAAAACAGCAGTGACCTCTGACCTTTATCCTGCGCGCTCTGCTGATCAGGCCGTCGTGTTCTGATGTGCCCAGCATCAGGTCCACTCTGTGGAAGGACTCGGACTCGGACCTGCGGACCGGAGCCCAGGCCTGGAACGGGCCGCTGACCGCCAGCAGCTGCACCACAAACAGTCGGGTCAGACATGGAGAAGCCAGAACCACAGAACCGCCAGGACCTCAGAACTCTGACCTTCGTCTGAGCCGCGTTCAGCTTGTGAACCGGAGTCGATCTGAGGCAAGCCACCATAGGGCCGTCATCAGAGAGGTCAGAGGTCACGCAGCCAAGCTCTCGAGCCAAATCCACGGCTTGACGTCTGCCGGCAGAAGCAGTTTGAACCAAAGATGGAGAGAAAACAGAACCTCCCTGCAGGACAACAAAGCATCATTTAGAGAAGAAGATCACAGAAGTTCAGCAGTCGTCTGGTTTCACTGCAGATTAAAGAGACAGAACAGCAATTTGAGTTATTTAGAAATAGAAGAAAACAATGGGTTCATTTTTCAAAGTCATATTTTCAGCATGTTATTCATTCAACTAATGTCACAGTTTCAAACTAAATATTTAATTTGGACATAAATATTTAGCTTTAGGTACAAACCAATAATTTAGCTAACTCTTTAGCTTGCTAATTAAAGAAAGCTAAATGTTTAGTTTGGAGAAAATACTAACCTCAATGAATATTTATTTTAAAACTTTCTAAATGAATGAATCATAAGGTGAAAATATGACTTCTAAGAATGAACCCATTGTTTTCCTCATGGAGGCTAAATAACCAAATTATTGCTGTTAATTGTTGGCAGTAACTGCAAACGGCAGGCAGGCAGGAGGCCGTCGCTCTGAATTCACACATACGGTGTGTGTGTGTGTGTGTGTGTGTGTGTGTGTGCGTGTGTGTGTGTGTGTGTGTGTGATGCTGCTCACCATCAGTATCATTCTGTGGAACGGAGGTGAAGAGGAGAGCAGAGTCAGGCTGCTGATGTCGGCGCCGCGCCGCTCCGCCCCCACTGTCACGCTCCCGCTGTCTCCACCCACCAGGGAGATGTGGGCGTGGACCCAGCGCAGCGCCGCCTCCTGGTCCGACAGGCCGTAGTTACCATGGAGACCACCTGTAGTCACCATGGAGACGGCAGGATCAGGCAGGTGTGTGTGGCTGCTGACCCGTATTGGTGTGTGTGTGTTCACCTGCAGTCAGGAATCCCAGCGCTGCCGTACGGTAGCTGGCCGTTACCACGACGACGTTCCCCAGAGCGGCGAGGGCGGAGCCGTCCAGCAGGTTCTGGTTCTGGTTGGCTGGAGGGTTGAAGAAGTAAACGAGGACCGGGACTCGCCCTCTCTGGTGGAGTAGAAGAAGAACATTTCCAGGAAACTCATCCATGTTTCTCTTTAGTGGCCTGGTTCCGATCGGACCCGGTCGGATGTTCAGGACTCACCTGGGCAGCGGGCGTGAAGATGTTCAGGTAGAGACAATCCTCGCTGGAAGCTGAGTCCTCATTGTCGCCGGGCTGAACGCAGCTGGGCCTGAGAGCGAAACGGACTGGAGGGTCACTGACAGTTCTGACCCGAAGGTTCTGATGGTCCAGACAGGTCCTGGTTCTGATGGGTACCTGGGCTTGGTGGCGTCCCAGATACCAGTCCAATTGGCCGGCTGCGGTGCCTCGAAGCGGAGCGCTCCTATTGGTGGACGGGCGTACGGGACTCCGAGGAACCGGACCACCGTCCTCCTGTCTGAGCCGACCGCTGTTTCCATGGCAACGCCCTGCAGCGTCCCATGACCCGGAACGGAGACGGACACAGCCTGCAGCGATCGCTCTAAGGAAACGCTCGGGTCAGTGAGCCGCCACGCTCCGTCCTGCTCTGTGATTGGCTCATCAGCTCACCTGTCCTCAGGTAGACCTGGGGGGCGGGTTCTTTCACCACCAGGCGGCAGGAGGAGGCGGGGCTAAGGGAGTCTGGGGCGGAGCTTAGCCCGCAGGTCATGGTGTCAGGGTACAGGATGCAGCGGACCGCTGACTCCGCCTCCCTGAGCGACACGGCAACACAAGACTCCGCCTCCTGGCAGGCTGACAGGAAACACGCTTTAATTAACTTCGCCTCTGACCTCTGCACCCCAATTATACCGCCTGCGGTTACCATGGAGACACCAGTCCCTGGTCCTTTCCCGGTCAGTGTCAATGTCACGGCTCACGTGGATGACATCATACGTAGAGAGAGACGCATCAATCAGGAGCAAAGACTCTGAGAGGAGCCGCCAGTCGTTCATGGAGACTGAAACAGATTCAGGCTGTCAGAGCTGGCCGGGTCCAACAGAACCCAGACACACAGCAGAACTTTGGCCCAACTCTCCTTGTTCCCACGATAATTTAAATCAGAGCTGGGAAAGTGTCTGCTAATGAGATAATAGGAGAGCTAACAGGGGAGCTAACAGGGGAGCTAACAAGGGAGCTAACAAGGGAGCTAACAGGGGAGCTAACAAGGGAACTAACAGGGGAGATAACAAGGGAGCTAACAGGGGAGCTAACAGGGGAGCTAACAAGGGAGCTAACAAGGGAGCTAACAGGGGAGCTAACAAGGGAGCTAGCAGGGGAGTTAACAAGGGAGCTAACAAGGGAGCTAACAGGGGAGCTAACAAGGGAGCTAGCAGGGGAGTTAACAGGGGAGCTAACAAGGGAACTAACAGGGGAGATAACAAGGGAGCTAACAGGGGAGATAACAAGGGAGCTAACAGGGGAGATAACAAGGGAGCTAACAGGGGAGCTAGCAAGGGAGCTAACAAGGGAGCTAACAGGGGAGTTAACAGGGGAGCTAACAAGGGAACTAACAGGGGAGATAACAAGGGAGCTAACAGGGGAGATAACAAGGGAGCTAACAGGGGAGATAACAAGGGAGCTAACAGGGGAGCTAGCAAGGGAGCTAACAAGGGAGCTAACAGGGGAGTTAACAGGGGAGCTAACAAGGGAACTAACAGGGGAGATAACAAGGGAGCTAACAGGGGAGATAACAAGGGAGCTAACAGGGGAGATAACAAGGGAGCTAACAGGGGAGCTAGCAAGGGAGCTAACAAGGGAGCTAACAGGGGAGCTAACAAGGGAGCTAACAGGGGAGCTAACAGGGGAGCTAACAAGGGAGCTAATAAGGGAGCCAACAAGGGAGCCAACAAGGGAGCTAATGTAACAACCATCAGAGTCTGAACTGATACCAGTTACAACATTTCCCTTTTGGATCAATAAAGTATTTTTGATTTAAATTGAATTTAATTAGTAGCTTAGCATTTTAGTGTTTTTTGCTAACATTGAAAGCGTTTAGCTCTCTTAGCTTTATTTATTTTTATTTGGCTGTTTTATAAACTTTAAGTTTAAAGTTTGACGTCTGTGTTTAAGTTTTGGTTGTTGACTGTTAAGAATTGCTAAAGTAGTTATCCATTTATATTCATGCTTTTATCTTACACAGAAAGGTTCCACGGTCCGGTAACAGGGTCCGCTACCAGGGTCTGGTTCCAGGGTACCGTGGTACCAGGTTATGGTACCAGGTTATGGTACCAGAGCCTGGTACCATAACCTGGTGCCAGAGCCTGGTACCAGGGCCTGGTACCAGAGCCTGGTACCAGAGCCTGGTACCAGAGCCTGGTACCAGAGCCTGGTACCAGAGCCTGGTACCAGACTTAGAGTCTCACCGTTGTTCCTGGGGTTCCTCAGGCTGAACGGAGGACACAGGGCCGGGGACGATGTCCACTGATTGACTGGAAACACAAACATCCCATCATGACTGCGTCGTCCTGCAGGACATCTGAGCTAGCGCGTCTGTGCGGGTTCGGTACCGGGTTTCTGGTACCAGCCGAACGGCTTCGGGGACGTCTCTGCTTCAGGAGGTGAACAGTCCTGAGTCCTCCAGGTTGAGGCGTCGTCTTCACTGCAGGTCAGAACCCCGAGACTGACCAGAGGCAGACAGAGCAGGCCTGAAACACACCATCATCATCATCACTATCATCATCATCATTATCATCATCATCATCATTATAATCA
This sequence comes from Alfaro cultratus, assembly GCA_903066825.1. Lineage (NCBI taxonomy): Eukaryota > Metazoa > Chordata > Actinopteri > Cyprinodontiformes > Poeciliidae > Alfaro > Alfaro cultratus. The sequence goes on along the minus strand of CAEFZX010022107.1, from coordinate 8,439 downwards.
TAATCATCATCACCATCATCATCACTATCATCATCATCATTATCATCATCATCATCATTATAATCACTATCACCATCATCATCACTATCATCATCATCACCATCATCATCATCATCATCATTATAATCATAATCATCATCACCATTATCATCACTATCACCATCATCATCATCATCATTATAATCATCATCACCATCATCATCATTATCATCATCATCATCATTATAATCATCATCATCACTATCATCATCATCATCACTATCATCATAATCATCATCATCACCATCATCACTATCATCATCATTATAATCATCATCATCACCATCAGAGGAAGGCCTGATTCTCCTCATCTCCTAACTTCGACCAGCTGGATTTCATGGTTTGGTCAAACTGAACCTCCTCTGTCCTTCAGTCCAGTTTGGGTCGACACGCTGCTGCTCAGTTTAAAGTAAAACAAGATGGAAGTTCTTGGTCCCGACCTGAAACTGATTTACCTCTTGATTTGGTCTCGCGAACAAACCCGAAACCACGACAACAGGGGTCCTTGTCGCAGCGGCGCTCGCATTCCCTGAACCTGGAAACACGAACGGCTCAAGATGAAAACATGGCTGAAGGTTTGGAGGCAGACATGATGCTGAAACTGACTGAGACATTCTGGTTCTGACATCGTCTGTCTCTGGGTGTCTCTGTGTCTCATTTGTCCCTATTGTGATTTATTGTGGATGGGAAACATTGCTCACAGTGATGCGGCTATAATAACCCTTAGTGAAGTCCAACATGCTATAGCGTACTTGTGTGAGAATAAGGCAACAGGTCCTGCTAGCAATGCAGCAGAACATCTGAAATATGCTGCTCAAAAAGTGTCTGTGCTGCTTGCAATGTGTTTCTCTGAGTCTGTAATCCAGGGGCCGTTTCCTGATTCCTTATTATCGAAGACTGTTCAAAGCTTACTGTACATCCCTCTACACATCTCCTTTGTGGTGTAAATTTAAAAAGCTAGCATGCAGAAGCTTGAGGTCGCTTATAAAGACTCCCTGAGAAATCAGCTTAAGAAAGCAGGTCCAGCTGTGCAGTGAGATATTTAGGAACATGTCAGAACATCCAGGCACTCATGAGAACAGAGTTTATGTGTCGTTTCAGCTCCATCAACAGCCTTATTGTAATGTTTTCACATCCTTCTGTCAGTGCGCTAAGATACCAGTCGGCTCTGTGGAGACATTGGTCTGAAAGTCTTTTCTAACATTTTATTTTATTGTTTGTGTTGCTGTGTATCATGTCTTTGTGGACCACGAGTCTGTTGAAATAAAAGTGTCTCACTTTGTCTCAGAATGTCTGAATTCGTTTCATATTGTCTCCTCGCCTCCACCATGTTGTCCTGAATGTGCTGAGGTCAGACTGTCCTGACCCGTTGGTGTTCTGGTTCTGGTCTTACCCGTCAGGCAGCAGCTGGTTCTGTCCCAGTGTGACCCGGTTCCTCACAGAGTATGAGACTATCTTCCGGAAGGGAACCCGCTCATAAAAACTCTGGACCGGTCCGCTCAGATCCACTAAAACAGAACCAGAACCGTCATTGTGTCTTTCATTCAGACTCGGATCCCGGAGCCTCATCCTCACCCTTCTTGCTGTAGGTGTTGTTGGTCGCTCTGTCCAGCAGGGGGCGACAGGAGCGTTTTATCGGCTGGTCGTAGCCGCCGCAGACTCTGGTGTCCGGATACAAGGAGCAGAGGAAGAAATGGTCCGACTCAGCGTCTCTGAGGTCGGCGACAGAACACCGCTCCTCTTCATCACAACCTGGAACACAAAACCATCACGACTATGGAGCGCTGCCTCCTGGTGGCGGGGCAGCGCACTGCGCCTGCCTGACCTAAAGACAGAGCTGCTCAGTAATCTGGTCGTTTAATGAATAAAAATTATCTTAAGGGTTTTATCTTTATGTTTCTGTGCAGTTGTGACTTTTCTGTGTAAAACTCTTTAAATCTGTCAAACCACACGGACCTGAATCATCGCTTCAAGCTAACGCTGGATGGTTGAAACGCTCTCTGCTTCACTTAGCTCAGACACAAAGAAAACAAACCTCTGCAGCTGGAGATAATTATTTTAGGAAATCTCTCCTACTCACCCGTTTCATTTCACAGAGCATCTACGGAGCCAGAGGACTCACTCTGTCCTTTTTCTACATCGTCATTAAAGAGTAGATAAAGGCCTTATATTTATACAGATAAACTGTAAGTTATTTATTTTTGCTTTCTTTGTTTATGTGTAAATGTTGACCATTTTGTGGAAACTTGTTTAATTCTGCAATATTTTGCCTAAAACCGTCTCAGTGCTGCCCTCTTTGAGTTGACCGGCGGTACTGCAGTTGTATTTTACCTTTGGTTACCACGGTAACGGCATCGCAGCATTCAGCGATAAAACCAGCTCACTGAAAGTCTAATAAGTTGCTAATTTGCCTTTTTGAAAATTTACTAATGGGTCTGAAAAGTAGCTAATTTGGCAACGGCTGCCCCCCCCCTTCCCCCCCCCGGGGGCGGGGCTAAGCTTTCACAGAGATGTTAGTTACGATTTAAAATCAAACATCCTGCAGTCGAAGTGAAACCTGAAATCCGTTCCCACTGAGGAGAGAAACTACGGGTCTGTTAAAACAGAAAGCTGCATACGTGTGAAGCACCAGAGCAGTGCATTCTGGGAGCTGTAGTTGTTTTTGCTGAGCCAGAAGGAGAGAACGGGCTGCTTCCTCTGAGGGTCCACCAGGACGTCGGCGCTGGACAGAGACCGGAACCTCAACTGGACGGACTCTGCGGACAGAACCAGCGTCTTCATCACAATATTCATCAGGAAACTCATCGTCATCATCAGAGAGGATCGAACCGTTCAGAGGAGCCGGAACCTCTGCTGCACCGCAGGACGCCGATCCAGAACCGCCGGCGGCTGCAGCTGAGACAACAGAATCCGGTGAGCCGAGCAGAACCAGAGCAAACGGGTCGGTCCAGGACCGAGGCGTACCTGTGTTCAGGTAGACGGCCTGGAAGCTGATGATGGCGGCCTGGTAGTCCTTCCTGTTCCTGCTGTCGCCAGGCAGAGCGCCGTCAGCTGAACAGAACCAGAACATTCAGTCTGGGTTTGGACCGGGCCGGTCAAACCGAGCTGCATCGCTTTCTTACTGATGGTGAACTTTTCTCCGCCAAAGTCAAACTCGAAGCTGCGCTGCTGCTTGCTGTAGCTAAGCCCCGCCCCACAGATCCTATTGGCCGGTCCCTGGCCAATCACGTCCCAGTCCTCGTCCTCACACATCAGAACCGACGGCGCTCTCAGCCAGCCACACAGCAGGGAGCCTTCATGGGGTCAGACAGCAGGTCAGCATGAAGAAAGGCCCAGGTGAGGGTCCGTCTCCATGGCAACCCACCTCCATCCAGGACGTTCTGGTTGAGGATGAACCCGTGGCAGCAGGAGTCGCGGCTGCAGCCGTCCTGGCAGAACCGGCGAGCGTCGGACAGAGACGTGTTCCTGGAGGAGAACACCTGAGTCCTGAACACACCTGAGACTGCCTTCCTCATCCTCGTCCTCACAAAACGCTGCAGCTGAAGCTCCGCCTCTGGAACAGAGGACACGCCCACATGAACACGGCCAGGTACGCTCACACCTGGCCAATAAATGAAGGCCGTTTGGAAAGATAGTCACAATTTATTAATCAACCTGAAAACAAAAAATGTTTTTACCATGTTATTCATTCATTTATAAATGTACAGTTTCAGAATGAGTGTTTACCAATCTACCTACTTAGCATGAGGCTAACCGTGTAGCTAAAAACTAAATAGTTAAATAACAAGCTAACTATTTAGCTCAGACGTAAATATTCAGTTTACCAACTAAATATTTAGGTTGGAGATAAATAGACAGCAAGCTAAGTACTTAGCTCCAAACTAAATATTTAGTTAGCAAGCTAACTATTTAGTTGTTGATAAAGCTACTGAATATTTAGTGGTTCTGGTTGTCATAGTAACTGTTAGCTGCTCACCGTTCTTCCTGAGGACGAGCAGATCTGAAGCTCCGCCCCTCACGTTCAGAGAGCAGCGCAGCTGGTGGAACCGCTCGGCCCGCGGATTACCCAGAAACCCCCTGGCCTGCAGACACACACACAGTTGGAGCAACATCCGGGCTCTGAAGGCCTGACCTTTGACCCAAAGCCTGCTTACCTGCTGAGAGGTGCTGCAGACGGCGTTCAGAGAGCTGTACAGGTCACAACGGGTCCGCCTGTCGAACAGCGCCACATGGTGGCAGGACGGCTCCGCTGCACATGCTGAGACAAACAGGACTTTCACAACCAGAACCAGAGCCAAACCCGGACCAAACCAGAACCAAACCAGAACAAAACCAGGACCAAACCAGAACCAAACCAGAACTACACCTGAAAATCAGGAGAAAAAGCTCAGAGGCAAAGTAAGTCTATTGTTACCATGGAGACATGCAGAGAGGTCAGAGGTCATGGTCCTCAGTACGTCCATGTCTCCAGTCCCGACCATCAGATCCGACCCGGGAACCGCCTGGAACCGGCTGAGAACTGAATAGAAACCGGGTCAGAACCTCGGAGAGCTGCGCTCTGATTGGCTGCCGAGTCGCCTCACCTGAGCACTCCTCATCCGTCAGACGCGCTTCCCTGCTCGTCCACTCAAGCTCCGCCCCCTCGCTGCTGACACACCTCCAGCCGCCCGACAGGAAGTCCGGCTGAGCCGGCAGGAAGTCGCCTCGCTGCGAACAGCGCAGGCCCCGCCTCTCGCAGTCCGTCTCACCTGAGAGGCAGACAGGTGAGGAAAGAGGTTACTAACTCACCTGAGAACAGGTGAGCAACACATCGATAAAAGAGGAAACGAGTTTTTAATTTTTCCTTCAGAGACTCACACTGATTGGCTGCTGAAGCGCCAGCAGGGGAGGAGCCTCTGGGACACGTGGTGCAGAAGCCCTGCCCCTCTAGCTCCTGATAGGTTCCCTGAGGGCAGAGCAGACACGCCCCCTGCTGGTAGAAGCTGCCGGCGGGACAAATGACTGGAAACGAAACAAAGGAACCGTGAGGCTGCGGCCGGACGGAGGCCCGCAGGGACAAACCACCTCACTCACCGCAGCCTGCGGCGTCGCTGGACAGCCGGTAACCATGGGAACAGCCAAAGGTTGGCGGCACCACCGAAACCAGTTCAGGGTCAGAGGTCAGCATGGAGCGGAGATTACCCAGAATTCCCTGAACTCCTTCCAGAAGTCTGGATTCATTTAGGAATATTGCTGATGGAAAAAATAAAAACGGGATAATTTAATCAATAAATCCATTTTACATGAAATGAAGCTTTTCTGACACACATGTCCTAATGCAGAATTAGCAGAAAATTGAAGTTTTGCTCTGCTAAAGCAAACTTTACTTATTGTAACTACGATGAGTTTGGATTTAAATCTGTGTACATTTATGGTCAGTTTCTGTTTCTGAACTGAATCTGTGAGATGATATTTGTTGCTCATCAGAAATTTGAAGTTTTATGTAAAAATTTAGAAAGTTTCCAGATATCTGCTCAGATCTGACCAGAGCTTAATGAAGTTTAAGGAATACTCGCCCATGTGATGGAGGTGAGGGAGGTCAGAGGTCATGAGGTCAGAGAGGTCAGCGGTCCAGTGCAGCGTGAGCCTCACCGAGTCGCCGGCGTCGCACCGCAGACCCACCGCCGAGTCGCCGCACAGCGCCACGGACCGGCCCGACGGGAGCTGAGACAGGAAACGAGTCGGGTCAGAACCGCCTCAGAACCAACCGGGCCACCCAACTGCACCAGGTCCAACTCACCTGAGTGGAGCAGAGCCCCCTGCTGGCCAGGAGGCTCAACAGCAGAGACGACAAACCGCTGATCCGAGAGCAAGAGATGGAGAGAGACCAGATCTGAGAGGAAGAGAAAGACTGGAGGGGCTGGGAGACTGACACACACACACACACACACACACACACACACGTGCGTGCGCACACACACACACACACACACACACAGAGACACACACACAGAGAGACACACACACAGAGAGACACACGCGCACACACACACACACACGCGCACACACACACACAGAGACACACACACACACAGATTTCAGATTAAACCTAATTACACCAGATTATTCAGTTCATTTAAAATTAAACCAGATTAAATTTATATTGGTAAATATCACATTACCATAAAAAGAAAACAACATAAAACTTGACTGACTGACTGACTCTGACTGACTGACTGACTGACTGACTGACTCTGACTGACTGACTGACTGACTGACTCTGACTGACTGACTGACTGACTGACTGACTGACTCTGACTGACTGACTGACTGACTGACTCACTCACTCTGACAGGCTCCACTCAAAGGTCTGTCTTCTTCTTTCCATTGGCGACTCTCAACGCCACACAGGAAGCTGATAACAGGAAGTGAGTTCTGGTAACCATGGTGACAGACAAGGTCACAGCTCTGCCGATCATCAGCCGCTGGACGGCACACCAGTGCACCATGGGTAATCTTGGGGGCGGGACAAAGAGGACCTGCACACAAAGAGCAAACATTTGGACCAATAAGGAGCCGGAGCTGCAGTTCCACCTTCGTCCAGCAGGGGGCGGCCAGAGCTCAGACTCACGGTCACATGATGGCGCGCGTCCCGTTAGTCGCGGCGATCTGGTCCCGGCCACTTCCTGTCCGTCCTCGGAAACGCACCAACAGGAAGTGACATCACACTGCAGTGGTTCGAAGGAGCCGTCGGGGCGACAGCGCAGCCGCTGCAGCTCACACCAGCTGGGACCTGAAGGCAGCGCCGAGTTTACAGAGCCACCCTGAACGCACCGCAGCCAGCATACTGCGCTTGTGTGTGTGTGTGTGTGTGTGTGTGTGTGTGTGTGTGTGCGTCCGTGTGTGTGTGTGTGTGTGCGTCCGTGTGTGTGTGTGTGTGTGTGTGTGTGTGTGTGTGTGTGTGTGTGTGTGTGTGTTTACAGGTCAGCTCTCCGGCGGCACTCCGGGACGCCGTCTGGAGCGTCTCTCCGGTCAGCGGGTTCACACACCGGCCTGCAGCGCCCCCTGTCTGCAGCACAGAGAAACGGCCATCCTGAAAACAGGAAAACAATTCAACCTTTATTAAAACAGGAGAGACGAACAAAACGATGCTTGGAGAAAAATCAATGTAAAGTTTAGCTTTTGATTCCAAAGATCTGACAGCTAATCATCTTCTAAAGAAATTAGAAAACATAAAATGTAAACGATGATAAGAAATAGTGAAATGTGAAAAAATTATTTGAAAAGTATCTGAAAAATAAATCAAAGAAAATTTTTTGAAAAGAATAAGAAAACAATCATTTGAAAAAACATGTTTCACATTTAAAAAAATAAAATTAAAATTATTTGAAAACAGAAAATGTGAAGAAAAATTGAAAAAATAAATTGATACAATAAAATGTAAAAGCAATAACAGAAATGTATGAATAGGTGCAACTATTTCACACTCATTGTAACTCAAAATGTATCTTTGATTGAGAGATTTTGCAGAGCTTAATATTTGAAATGCATTTATTTTTTCACATTTTAATTTTTAAGCTTTTTCTTTGAAAGCTCTAATATTGGAAGAAATTTCTTTGAAGGTCACACAAAATCATCTTGAGGACTGCAAATGGCCCCTGGACCACACTTTGGCCAACACTGACCCACAGTGAGCTCTGTGTGTGTGTGTGCGTGTGTGGGTGTGGGTGTGTGTATGTGTGTGTGTTACCTGCTCACACTGTGGGTGGTACGGCGAGGCGGTGGTGATGTCAGAGGCTTTCATCCAATCAGAGAGCAGAGAGTGAGCCTCCGCTCTCTGGCAGCGACTCCGACCTTCAGCAGGAAAAAGTTTTAATCAGGAAGAACCGACAGGAAGACGAACCGACCCACTTCCGGGTGTGAATACTTTCTTACAGCGCGGCAGACGGAGCGAGCGGCGCAGAGACCCGGGGATGAACTTTCCTTCTTCATCCACACACCAGCACTGACCTGAACACACACACAGGTCACATACAAACACACACACACCCAGAGGAGACCTCTGTGTGTGTGTGTGTGTGTGTGTGTGTGTGTGTGTGTGTGTGTGACCTCTGTGTGTGTGACCTCTGTGTGTGTGTGTGTGTGCGCGCGTGTGTGTGACCTCTGTGTGTGTGTGTGTGACCTCTGTGTGTGTGTGCCCTCTGTGTGTGTGCGTGACCTCTGTGTGTGTGTGTGACCTCTGTGTGTGTGTGTGACCTCTGTGTGTGTGCGTGACCTCTGTGTGTGTGTGTGACCTCTGTGTGTGTGTGTGACCTCTGTGTGTGTGTGCCCTCTGTGTGTGTGTGCCCTCTGTGTGTGTGTGTGTGCCCTCTGTGTGTGTGGGCAACTGGGCAACACATCCAATGGATGGATGTGACTAAA
>CAEFZX010022105.1:0-32716 GCA_903066825.1 Alfaro cultratus | reverse complement strand
TTTGCACTATGATCTTCAGGATTTTCAGTTCTTTCCACAGATTTTCAGTTGGATTCAACTTAAATGATTGACTTGGTGACATTGGCAGCTTTGTTGCGAGGTTCCTTAGTTGTGTGTTTTGCTGAAGAATCCAACTTTGCTTCAGACTTGTCTGACTGGCATGTCTCAGTATGCACAAGTATACAAGTAAGAGTCTGCCATTAGTATACGCTGAAAAGAGCCCTACGCCATAATGCTGTCACCTCACACTGCATGGTGTTTCTTAAGGGTGATGTGCAGTGTCATTCTTTATTCAAACACTTTGTGTCCAATGACATCCAAAAAGTTTAAGTTTGCTTTGCTGTGGCCCAACCTATATTCACCAAGGTTTTTATTGGTTTTTCACATTGTTTTGCAGCACTCCTGAAACGAGCATGAGGATGCTTTTTCTTTAGCAGTGCAGTCTTGTGCGGCGAGTGAGTGTTATCATGAAAAACACTACAGTACTCAAAGAAATCAATTTGTTTTGATTTCTTTGAGTGTGTTTATTACTTAGGTATTTACAGACATCTTGTGTGAATTTCATGCCAATTGGCCAATGTGATATACAGTATATATTGAGAAATACTTTTCTTGCTTGTCTAGGAATTAACAGTAAAATAAAAAATGAATGTGAACATGTCTATTGTGTGTAATAGCATGTGTGTATAGAAAATAATATCTTGCCATTTTAGTCTTTTCTTCCTTTCTTACTCTCTCTCCTCCACCCATCAACTCGCACTGGGTGCACTACTTTATTTGGCCAGTGGAGGACATGCTTTCCTCACAATGCAAAAGAGACATACAGTGCTTTGCAGAAGTGTCAATACCTTTAAACTTTTGTAACAATTTGACAAAATACAACAATAGACGTCACTGTTTATCACTGCAAATTTAAGTCTAAGACTTACCATGTGCAATTATGCCCATAAATAGTAAGAAAGAAGAAAGTTGGTAGTGCATAATTGTGAAGTGGAAAGAAAATCAATCATACATGATTTTCAAAACTTTTAGCAAATAATTATCTGAGATGTGCATTTACATTCAGCTTCAGGTTTTCTTCCAGGATGGATTCCTTGTTTCTGCTAAAGAAAAAGCCTAATCACATCGTAATGTTGCCATCACCATGTAACGCCGTTGGATAATGTTTGCATGTTGCCCATAGAGTTTAGTTTTATTCCACATATTTTAGACTTGTTATGATTTTCTGTTTTGTTTGCAACATGAAATAGTGAAAAAGAAAAGCTTGAGGAATATTACTACTTCGGAAACCTAATGTATAAGGCGTGTAACCAATAGCCTTCCCTCAGCATTGCATTAAAATGAAACTTGATACTACTTTTATTAAATATATTGTTACATAAACAAGAAAACTAATTTACAGTGTAATTATTGTACCATGCTTCTTTTAAGAAAGTTGAAAAATAGATAATAAAAATGCATCAAGAAATGTTTCGGTGTTAGTGCAGGTTCCTGATAGAGCTGAAATAATACCTTGAGCTTAAATAGTTGAACAAGTGTTGAACAACATGTGGCCTGAAAAAGTTCAGTTGAAAGAATAAATGGTAGGAAAATTAACTGCATTTAAATATAATACCCTGCCTGTCAAAGTTCCATGTCTTTTACAGAAAACATTTCATGTTTTTTTATTTTGCCATGGATGATGGAGAGAGAAAGTTCCTCCCACTTTCTGGGATGACCAACTTTTCCCACACAGGTGTAACCCAGAGAAAGGTGAATCTACCGCAGCTCAGTATGTGACGCAGTCTGAGAGACCTCCATCAAACGTTTTTTATGAAATAGATTGAGCACAATTTTCTTGCTGACAGGTGGTCTACCTGGAAGGCTGAGGCTCCCCACCAGCTGCATGTCATTTCTATCAAATGTGGCCGGGGTCTGTCAATTAAGAAAACACAGGGCAATCTGTGGCTGCTGAAAGAGATCTCCTTGGCCCCGCTCCCAGGCTGAGAGACGGCTTTTTGTTCCCAGGCATGTCTCACATACTTTCAGGGCGCAGATAAGCTCGGGCTTCATGAAGCGCCGCTTTATGTTTGCCCACTGTAATGTCTTTGTGGGGTCAGGGAATATGGGGAAGCGCTGTCGGCAAAAAAGGTAATACCCCCGCTCCACCCACACACACATTATGAGGTCAGGAATAGAAGCCACAGGTTAGGTGGTCCTGAGGCCTGGATGAGGGGCTGTTTCCCTGAATGATCTATTCCTTCCATGTAGCCAACCCTTTATCCTTTCCCTTCACCATAATACAAAAGACATAAACTGCAAAACAAGTAGGAAGCTTTAGCTGCGAAATCGGATAAACACGGACTCCATTTCTCAGTATGCCTGTTTGGAGGGTAGGAGATTTGTTTTTAGTACCTGCCGGACCACCCACAGACAGGTAAATATCAAGGTGGGGTGAAACATAAGAAGAAAGAGAAGAGGTCTGAGACCCACTGCTGGGTGGGGGTTCAGGTAAGAGTGGGAATCTCACAGGCCGTAAGCTTGGTTCAACAAAATGTGTGTCCTCAAATAAAGTAAGATGAAAAGGAATGTGTTATTTTCCCAACATATCTGAATTCAAATAACTTTAGCATACATTTAATACGTTTATAGGAAGATTTGTCATTTTAGTACTTTTCTTCATCCCTAAACTTTGTGTGAGTTAAACATTTTTTACCTATTGATGTATTAACTTCAAATTCTAGATATTGTAAAATGTCAAGTGAAAGCAAAATGTAAATCATGACTTGGTTATATTAACTTAACTTATTTGCTTTGTAATTTTTCCTTCATTCACACACATACAGTATATGCTGTCAGGTAGGTGCAAGAGAATTGGACTTTGTTTGGGCCTTTCAAGTACATAGATTTAAACCATTTCATTATGGTGGTGGCTGCATATTTAGGGTTGTTGTTCTGCTGGAAGGTGAATCTCCACTCTAATTTCAAGTATTTTGTCACCTTTATTTAGCACCATTTATATGTCCATCATCTCTGACCAGTTTCTGATGAAGAAACATGATTCTCCCACCATCTTTGTGTGCAGTGTCAGTTTTCCACCACTTTTCAATAACTGCAACATCGTAGTGTGTGACTCTTACTTGTCCTATCAACACATTTCCACACCTGTTTGTCTCACACTATAAGTTCCTGCAAGACATTCTTACTCTCCCATTTAAGTGGGAGAACAAGCTTTAGTTTATCCAGAACATCCTATTAATAAGTCAGTTCTGAGTCCAAAGTGAACAGGCTCGTCTCACCCACCGTAAAATACTCTTTTCAGTTCTATCTCCGTTTTAAAGCAAACATGTTCAGGTTTCTCCTTTGAATTACTTTCCCTTAAACCATCAAACTTTAAACCCACAGTAACTTCATGTATTATAATTCAAAATTAGGCCACATTTTTTTCCCCTTAAACTTCAGAGAGAGACTTGTAAACTTTGAATAAAAGATGGACTTTATTAATAATAATTAATTATTTAAATTAATATAATATTATGAACTGCCATTTTGTATTCAGAAAACTTTTCCTTATTGAAATCATCTGTAGAGTTAGTGTTAATCACTTTCTATTATTTTGTTAGGGAATATAGCTTAGTATGAGTTCTAATAAGTACAATAAACATCATTTTTTCTTTGAAATATTTGATGACATCATGATTAGGAAAGAAGTGCCGGTTCTTTCTTCACCCAGTGCAAAATGAGAAGACATACATTTTTGAAGGTACTTCAATACAAACAAATAATAAAAAAACTTAAACCTAATTAAATTGCAACAGTAAGCATTTTGAATTGTAGTGCCTCAACAGAGGGACATAGGTTGATGCCAAAATGCACGACCTTCCCAAATTCTGTGTATTTGAAGCAGCCATAGGCAAAAATAGAAGAAAATAAAAAATGACAAATAAAAAGCTATAAATTAAAGGATTATTGGGGATTAAAGATAAAACTTTTTATGTGGGAAAACACTTGAAGATGTGTACTTCCCCACCCATCAATTGGGATATGCATGCATAAAAGAAAAAATAAAAGTTGCTTTGGCTAGCCGAAGTAACTCTAGCTCATGGGTATCTTTTTTGGCCTAGAAAAGTGTGTTTGATGTTTTGATAGTGCTGGTAAATGTTTTGTTTTTGATCAAGACAAAATTTGATTTGCTTTGGTCCTCCCGCTCACCCCCCGAAATGTTAACAGCCACTGTCAAAAAGCTTCCCTCACAGGCGTGAGGTATTTAATGTCCACTGGCCTATGGGTGTGGTTCCATCAGACAGATTTAAGAGCATGCTGAGTGCTCTTGAAAATTAGTTTTTTGGCAACTTCCTTGAATGCACACTCTCCCAGCAAGCCACCAAGGCTTTGTCAAGAGTGTGCTGGTTTAAGCTTGCAGCTTTTCGAACCTCCCATTATGCCTGACTCAGTCGGGCAGAAAGCAAAAAGAGCCCTCTCTGCAGTCATGTGGGCATGCCGGCATTATACACACTTCAGTATTAGATATTTGTGAGTCATATAAACAGAAGGGAGGCCACTGAGGCTTCTTGAGGAAAAAACTTATAATTGGGGGAGTTATATAAGTGTCCAAATCCTTCTCCAGGGATTTAATTTTTTCCCCCCATTGTGTTTTATTTTTTTGCAAAAGCAGAAGGACCTCACAGGAGCAGTGACAAATCCTTGGACACAAAGACCACACTGATGCCTTTAAATGATTATAAAATCAAATTTAAACCATTTACTTATAAACATCCAATTACTGTTGTTTTACTATAAATAAACTTCTTTCTATTCATGTATTCCAGACTAGAATACTGCTTCACATTAAAAAAGAAGTAGAATTTGTGAAAACACAAAGAAAAATAGTATTATGAAATGTAAAGATGTGTATCAAAATAAATTTGGAAATTTGGAACATTCAAATTTCTTTATATTTGTTTCTCCCATTTATATTTTTAATCCTGCATCTTAAAGTGAAAATTTCTGTCTTCTCTAAGACATTCAGCTCTATTTAGCCTCATGCACCCTTGTGTAGATTTGTTATGGTTCTCTTCTTCCTTTTCCCAATTATAAACTGTATAGATTTCCCAATGGTGAGTCCCAGTCCTTTCTACACATGTACAGCGTGCGTGTGTGTGTGGGCACATGTGTGTTTGGGCGTGCAAGTCTGTGGCTCCCTGTTGGCCCAGATGCCGGGGTGTGTACAGTGTGTAAATCTGGGGCTAGTTGGGTTGTTCAGGCATGACCTGGACTATGTCATCCCTTGTCTTGTGAATGCCTCCAGCAGCGCTTCCTGCTTCAGATCTGACCGACGAGCCTCACAAACAAGGATTTAGGCCATCTCAGTTCCCCAACCCTCCTTCCCCACCCCTCTGCATTGCCAGCGAGTTCAAAACTGTGGGTGAGAGTCACTGCTTCTGATGATTTGTAGAAGAAGTACCCCTTGAATGCTTTAAAATGTAATGTCTCCATGTTACAACCATATACATATATATTTACATAAATGTATGCACATTTATCACAGTTTGCAAGATTCACTATTTTTGAGGCCAGTTGTCCTGCAGTATTCTCCCATCTGAGCTATGGATCTCTGCAACTTTTGTTAAATTCGATTCACTTCAGTTCACACCAATTGATCCCAGTTATTAAACACAGTTGTCAAATCCGGTTTATTATTAAAATTGGTTTAAAAGGTTTTCATCTAACAAAACCCAGAAGAAAGCATCAAGACAGTGAATTGCAAAAGTCCCTCACACTGAGAATAGATGTAGCGACAGTGGAGAGGAAAAACTCCCTTTCAACAGCAGAACATGGCTCCAGCAGGTTTTCATCTTCTCTTGACTATTTCTTGGAATAATCCCTTCCCTAACCCTGTCAGTTTAGGTGAACAACCATGTTTTAGCAAGTTTGCAGTTTTGCTATGCTCTTTAACCTTTTATAGATTAGACTGAATAGAGTGGGAAATTCAAAACCTGGTTTATTGTTTTATAACCTAACCCTACTTTCTCCCTCTCTTGTCTGCTGTGTGCCTTGGTCTTCATGATTCTGTTTCTTCAATAAAGTTCTCTAACAAGTCTCAGGGTCTTTCACAAAGCAGCTGTATTTGTACTAAAATTTAATGTGGAATTCCTTCCACTTGACAGTATTGCACAAATGTATGTAGGGCTATCACAGCAAAGCCCAACGAAACGCTAAGGCTTGTGGATGTAACATGACAAAAGGTGAAAGAGTGCTATGAATGTTTTTTTTTGCAAGGAACAACCATAAAGCAAATGTGTCATTTTTGCTATACACTCTGCAAATAATCACAGACAGTGTATGTGTTTGAAAAACCAAACAAATGGTTTTATTAACTCTTCCTGTTCAAGAAAAGCTGTTTGCTAACATTAAATTTGCTCTCTTTCTGTCACAGAAAGAACCAAAAAGAGATTTACTGGCAGATCTACTTGCCGTCAGTGGAAACAGAATCCACCCCCTTTGTCATGTGGGAGAATTTAGATTAAAGATCTCCGGACTTATGGCGCTGCAAATACTAACACAGCACCGCATTTAAGTGAGTGCCAGCCAAGACCAGCCCTAAGACAAGCACACAAGCTCCAGCATTAACATGGTGCTGCTGAAATCAGATTATGTATGAGTTCAATTGACTTAATGGATTAAAAGAGACTAGATCCTATTAATGAAAAGGCTGCCCTACGGCACTGCCCCAGCCAATAACAGGCTAATCTGGCATGCAAATTAAATCCTGCCACAATATGCCTGCCTGTTTAATGTTATCCATTACACAGTTTCGCTTATTTATATATACTAATATAAGGGAGTAGGCTTATAAACAAAGTGAGGGAGGGGTTTGCTCTATAAATGGTGCTGAGCCATTTCCCTCTGAACCCCTGGAGCTGCTACTGGAGTAGGAAATAAGGAATTACGCCAAAAACTACTAAAACTGTGAAGGATCAGTTTAATTTAAGCATTAGTTTGTTTTTACTTTTTGAGAATTTTGTTCAAGCCTGCGCTGCTTTGAGTGAGCTCATCTAAGTGAATTAGAATATCATGGAAAACAGTAATTCAATTCAAAAAGACAAACAAGGATATGATATAGACTCATCAAATACAGTATGATATATTTAAAATGTTGATTTCTATTAATTGTGTTGATTATGTCAGAAATTTTGAGTACTACATCAAACCATTTAGGAAAAATGTGACAAAAATGCCAATCTATGGGAAAGTATGTCCATATACTGTATGGTATATGCCCTCCTGCACTCATACTTGGCTGGAGTTTGTGTTTTGGATGAATTGCTGTAACGAGGCAACGTGGCAAGAGGTGTTAAGGAAGGTTGTTTTATTAGCAGCCTTCAGCTCTTCTCTGATTGGTCGTAGCATCTTCTTGACACTACTTCAATAGATTCTCAGAGGAACATTGGTTGGGCCAGTTTGGTACTCAATAAACGACAGGGATAGCATGGCCACTAAAGCAGCAAATGGTACTTTTGGCAGTGTGACTTTGGACCAACATCAGCCGTCACATGGCTTTCAAAATGATCTCTGAGTGTGAAATCTTCACACTCAGACTCTGGGACCTTGATTTCCAAATGAAATGCAAACTTTACTTTTATTTGAGATGAGGACTTTGGACCACTGAGCAACAGTGCTCTCTTGTCTAGAAATGTGTTTTTTGGCTGCAATGTGAACTCATAGTCATTATTTGGCAGTCGACCACATTTAAAGTTGAGCCTGTTGTCTGTTAAGCTACTCCCGCCTCTTTTACTCCTGCTATATTTTTCATGCCTGGTTAGCTCGGAGCCTGCTTTGTTGGTATCAGAGGGAATATGGGTCAGGGAGAGGCCAGATTTCACCTGACCCCTGCTGAAAAATTTCAGCCAGGTTTAGCTGTGTCTCCAGTCTGAAAAAAATGAGCCTCTAAATCTGGCGGGGCTTGAGTTGAAAGTGGAGGAGTTGTCAGACAGGTTTCTTTTAGCAATGAGGTGAAATCATTACTGATATTTTTGCATTGCTTTGCCAAAACATGCTTCCCTGCAAACTAAAAAAGTAGCACAAGTCTGTTTCAATCTGGTTCAACCCCTGTCAAAGCATTCTTCAGCAGGAAGCAGCTTTTTGAGCAAAATTGAATCAGACGCGAATTGAATATTTGCTGTTCATCTGACACGTGTTCCCTCACGAATATAAATAAATAAAGCCTTCCCAATGCAGGTATGCTTGAGCGTGTGCACCTCATTTCAAGCACAATTAACTTGAAATGGAGTGCTTCAGGATCAATAGTCCCCATTTGATCCAGAGGGGTGAAAGGAGGTGGGGGGGGGGGTTCTGTCACTTCATGGAAATGGCACACATATGGTAATACAGCCAGCTTAACAACAACTTGGAGGATTTACTGTTGCCGTTTTCAGGGCAACATGAATAGCAAACAGTAACCTGCTCTTGGGAGCCATCGTCTTTTATCCCAGCCTCAATTAATCTTAAAAAGAGATACCATTTGAAGCTAATGAACAGGGGGTAAAACTAATGCATATTGATATCAAGAGGTGAAAGCGTCAGATTGTCTGTAATGCTCAGAGCCATGGGAGGGGAGTTGTGTAGTGCAGATTCACAGCTATAGGTCGCCTGTCTCTATTCGCCTGCACAACAAAACAACATAAAAAGATAAATGAACACTGAATGACCCTGATGTGGCCCTGTTCCTTCATCATATAAATAACAAAAAAGGAGGATGAATAAAGCAGACCGTGCTGGGGGCCAATTCCCTAACGGGTGCTTATATAAAATGCAACTTTCAGGCGTTCTCCCTGCTCAGAATGTCGCATTTATTTGCAGGACTCTGTTTCAATTTAAGGGGAATGGCAGCTGAAGGAGGCACAGGGGACAGTGTCTCATCACCGCCACTTACCACTCTTATAGGCCTGCTGCCGGCGAGGAAAACCTCAGCAGGCAGCTCCACTTAAACAGTGAAGACCTCCACCAGTCAATGTAATGTGGGGAGCTCTGATGGCCTCATATTCCCAGTCCCTCGTGAGTGTGTGGGTGTTTGTTCACGTGGACGTTTATGTTTGCTGCTGAGACTTCAGTAAAAAAAAACAAAAAAACACTTACAGTGTTTTAGAGGGATGAATGTTGTAGCAATACGTCAAAGGTTTTTCATCATCTTCCATTGCTTTAAATTTGAAGTTTGTACAAAAATATTTCATGGTTTTCAAGGAGACAACTCAGAGGTAAAGGAGTGAATTGTGCAGTCTTTGGATGGTTTGGCCACAGTCTCTGGGATTATTTGATCCGAAAACTATTAAGGTGAAAAAAATCATGTGACAAACTGAGAGTAGATGTGGAAGCATCTTCAAGAACAGCAGTCAGGGCTCAACAGGGAAGAAGAGCAGATCACTGAAAACCTTTGTGTCATTGACACAAAAGGACTATAACCTCTGTATGAAATATATACTTTGTTCACTCTTTTAGACAATTGTTTCTGTTAAAAAAAAATCAAATAATGGGCACCAGTTCCCTTGTTACCCTACACAGACAAGTGGGTATTGACAATGGATGTGTCTTTCCTGGTTAAATAAAGAAACAATAAATAATATAGACCCATCAGGCCATCAGATACCTCATCACTTTGTTGTCCTGTAGGACAAGGAATAGAAGAGGGGGAGGTAACATTTTAGTTTCTATACTCTTCTGTGCTGTAACCAGCTGCCTAAATTCCTGAGGCATGCAGAAGCTCCTTTAAATCAGGGCTGAAGCCTTACTCTTCGCTGCAGCTTTCCTATAAAGTAAAGACTAATTTTACCATTTCTGCCATGTCTTAGCTTGTTATTTGTTTAAATGTTTACGTTCATTGAATTTTTGTTTAAGTATCTTAAATCTGTTATTTTGTTTTCTTGTGAAGTATTTTGAGAAAATGTATGTATAGATTGCGTTCTACAAAAAAACTTGCCTTCTCGTGTTGCAGAATAATACCTACATTTATGTAGTGCTAGTAGGATCAGAAACAGAAAAAGACATCAGCTACATAAAATTACAATATAAATCTAAACAAATAGCATTTTAAAAACTACAGGGAATCCTTAAAACTCTAAGTACGTATACTAAAATATAATGATTTTACACCATATACTACATTGCAGATTATTCTCTGAATGTGTGGATACAGATTTAAGAGCATCAAAGTACCCCAAAAGTGACACACACTGCAGTTAGAGAAACAAATCATATCTTGTGAGTTCTACCTAGGAGTCAGCGAGAATCCAGACTAAAACAGTGGGACTTGCTGCCCAAGGACGTTCCTGAGAGTGCTCTGGAAAAGATGGCATACGGACATTGCTTGCCTAAAGGGTTAATGTTGATGAAAAGCAAACAAACACGTCCATAAATAGGTGCTCTCCCTGCAAGAAGGACTTCATACGCTACAAGCTCATTTGAAATTCAGCTGAACGTCTCACACGATGGTCGAACATACAGGGCTGACAATGGGGGGTAAATTAGAGCTTGGAGATGAATTATCAAACAATTAAAAAAAAGTGAGGCAGAGCCAAAGGGAAACAGAGCACAGATGATACTGGCAACAATTGTTGGAAGTCTTTTTTCTGGGTTATATGGATCTGTTTTGCCTGCTGATGGAAAAGGGGTAAAAAAGAAAGTTGATTTCAAAGTTGTTTCTCAGAAAATAATAAGAAAAATGGTTAAAATGACAGGAAGATCTGTGATGAGGGGAAATTTCTGTTCCCACTCCATCCTGTGTTCCTGCTGTTTTCATTTTGGTTTCAATTAAAGATCCCGAGTGTGACTCTCTGAGAGAAACCTGCCTTTAATTAGGTAGTCCAAGTTCATGGAAACAATTGCTGTTTCCCCTAACATGTTCAATTTGATGAACCCCAGACTCCAGTTTCATCACTGTGAATGAACAAAGCTCCAGGTCCCTTTCCCTGCAAGCTGCTTTGCATCTAACTGGCTAATACTTTTTGAATATCATTAGTTTGTAGGGATACTGTATATTTATGTGGGTATTTTTTTTTGGACTGCAGGTGGGCTGCTTCATCACTGATGAAGAGGTCAGGAGCTGGCAAGGACCACATGGTGAGAAGCAGGCTGCTGCCTACTGGTCAATAATCTATTAAAGGACATCCCTCCTCCTTCTCTACATGACTAATGCCTTTCACTGAGATGGTCTTCCAGAGGTTAATGCTGCTCAGCTGACCCCAGGCCCCCGCCATGAACGCTGTCAATGGCTGATTTGAAAAAACACAAACCAATGCAGAACTGTTAAGCCCAAGAAAAAGGATACATGGTTTTTAAACTTTGTATAAATTGGAAAATTTTGGCAGGTATTTATGTTCAATCATCTTGGGTTTAGCTGCAGTTCCAGGTGCCACTCATTTGGGGTATGTCTCTACCAGCTTTGCACATCTAGAGACTAAGATTTTTGCCCATTCATCTTTGTAAAATAGCTTTAGTTCAGTCAGATTGGAAGGAGAACATCTGTGAACATCAATTAAACATCAATTGCCACCAATTCTCAGACGAATTTAGGTCTGGATTTTAGCTATGCCATCCTAAAACATGGATAGTCCATGATCTAATGAATTTATATCTTCTGCTGTGCATGTTTTAGGGTCGCCATGTTTCAAGGAGGGTATGGTGTGTTCAGTGTCTGTTTTTAGGGCCACACTTTTCAGACTATTTTGCAGAAAATTAGGACTGTTATTCTGTTTCACAGTTAAGCCCTGCATTGTGTTTGTCTTTCATATAAAAGCAAAAAAAATACATTGACACTGTTAGTTGTAACATAACAAATGTGAAAAAGTTCAAAGAGGAATGAATACTATTGCAAGGCAAACAATCCTTTTAAGTGCCTATTCCACAGATTTAATTGAGTACCAGATTAAGATTATTATTTCTTCATTGCATGGGCTAGTGGAGCCATTCCAAAGTCAGATAAGACGAAAAGTCTTTTGCTCCAACATGACATTGAAAAAGATTACACATCACACAAGCTCTAATTCTTTTATAAAACAGACATAATCAGTGACTTACATTTGAACTTTGATGCGACTGTTTGGGCCTTCCTCAGTGACTCTCCATGAATAAAACTATAAATAAACGAATCTCTCTGCAGCATCCTGAATGGTAGAGCATGATGTTATGTTACAAGCCTCAGCTAGAATTAAATTATGCCACAATTCCTAAATCAGATTGGTTCAGACGTCATCTGTGGCCTTATTTTTCATTTTCCTTTTGGTCAACTGCCAACGTATTTCAGAGGTAATTCCATCAGAAGAAATGAACAATATCAAACATATATGTTTAGACTGCGTCAGCGCAAAATTTCATTCAAACTTATTCTGAATGTGTCCAAAAAAAAGTTAGCTTTCCCTATCACTTGCATATACAAGTCTTGTAGAAATTCACAGCACAATGGATTTCCAACACAGAAACTGTCATGCAGAATTTTATTAGCACTAAAATCTACGAAGAGAAAGCGATCTCTCTTTGTTTCACTGCTCTGTTTCAATAAATCACCTGGTGCCTTCTCAAGCAGCAGTCATTTGAAATTCTAGCAGCAGATCTTGTCTGACTGCGATGAGGACCACGGGCGGACCTCATGTCTACGTGTGGAGCAGAAGGAAATTAGCTGCACCTGAATGACAAGGCAAAAGGCTCCTATCCCCAGAGGGACTGTGATCTACACACAAACTCCCTTTTAATAGACTTACACCTCATTTGGCCTCTAAAGCTTGTTGAAGGGTCCCAGAGGACGGGGAGGGGGGGAGGTGGGCCCCTCAGAGGTCAGCGCGCTGCTCGCTGTAAACCAGCTGCAGTGAAAGGGAGAGCTTGATTAGATGGCCATTCACACCCAGAAGGGGACAATGCTACATTTTCCCTCGCAGAACAACTGGGACATTTTATCTGGCCTGTCGCAAGCAATATTTGTTATGCTGAGGAAAGCTACTTGAAAGAGCTCAGTCACTTCTGTTTAAACACAAAGATAATTTCCTCTGGATTTGGAGGACTTTCACAAATTTCACAACTTAATGGAAATGTGTGTTTTTGAGAAAAGTTATGATGTTAAGCTTTATAGACAGAACTCACACAAAGTACATCAAAACATGTTCCACATCATGCACTGAGACACATTCATGCAAAATAGTTGGAAAAACTTGACTTGGTGATTTGCTTTAAAGAAAAGGAATCTGAAAAGCTTGATGTATATTTGAATTTGGCTCCATTTACTCTGACACTTTAAAATTAAATGCATTGCAACAAGTTGCCTTCAGAAGTCCCTTAATCAGTAAATAGTCTACCTGTGAGTCATTTATCCTCTGTATAAATCCAACTCTTCTGTGAAGGCCTAAGACTTTTTTTTAGAGAACATTAGTGAGCAAACAGCATCATGGAGACCAAGCAAGTCAGGGATGCTGTTGTGGAGATGTTTAAAGCAGAGTTAGGTTATAAAACAGTATCCTAACCTTTGACTATTCCAGACCTCTGTCAATCTGTCATCCAGGAAAGAAGAGTACAACTCCAACGGACGTCCAACTAAACTGACATAGCAGAGAAGAAGAGGATTAATCAGAGAAGCAGCCCAGAGACCCATCCATAGTAAATCTGGAGGAGCTCCTGAAATCCAAAGCATAGACTGGGGTGAAAGGGCCTAGTTAGTAAAAAAAATATACATATTTTATTAATTAAGATATTGCATGCCTTGAAAATTGCATATCACACATCACATACTCTTTAAAGCCAATCTGACTTAAACTATTTTGCAAAACAAAACATCTCAGATTTTTATTTGATTGTAACTCCGACTAAATAACTTTTAAATTATTGTAACTTTGAAGAGATTTTCTGTCATAATTATTACACAAATAGTCAAACCAATAATATTAACAATTATCTTTTTTATAATTTTTTCTTAATGACAGACATGTGTCTTTCATACTTTATGTTCTTTGCAGATTTTGAGTTTTACATATGTAAAACCATTTTGTTTTACACATAGGACTATTTATTTGGCAGGTTACCTTCTTGACTTCCAGTGAACATATTTTAAGCATTTAAAACGTTAGCAAAATGGAAAACGTTTTACTTGTGTGCATGGTTAGAAATACTGCCTGTCTGTTTTTCTTTGTTCTGTTTTTTTTTTTCCTAAACATAAATCTCTCGGTGACATCCAAAACATTGATGGTTAATTATTTCGGAGGAGGCTTTCTGCATAGCCCTTGTTTCCCTGGGTTAATTCAGAAACATTCCCTTGTCTTCCCAGGGGTATAGAGTTTGCATTTTAAGTGAGGCCCAGCACAGACACCCAGCAGCATTTTAACTTCCTAAGTTGAAGTGTGGCTGGGGTTAAGTGGTCCCTGTGCTCACAGCACCTATCTCAGCCCAAACATGACAGCTGGGGACTTGACTGTTACTATGGAAATCACCCCTCTTCCCCCCACCTCCTCCTCTGGGCCTGTCCACCCGCGAATGTGCATGAAAATGCCCCAGACTGCTCATTTGAAACCTTACAAGTCCTCCTCCTTCCCTCTGTGTTAACAAGTCAACTTTTCTGTTGTTCCGCCTTGTTTCAAACTAGCTTTGCTGTAAGTGGAAAATTTCTTAGGGTGCATTTTTGAGTCAAACAGTGCTCATGTTGACTTTTTCAGAGAGAACACGGCTTTCCTGAAAGCCGGGTAGAGACGGAGATGTACTTCAAAGTCTCTAACTTGTAAAACAGGAAGAGAAAACAAAAGTAAAGAAGTTCTTATAGGTTAATATAGCCACTAGCCAATATGGTGGCTCAGGTTTTTGTTTGGTGAGAAAGTAGTTCTAACTAGCAGGAAGTTCTCAGAACAGCCAGCTTTAGTCATTGTCGTGTGTACTGGGAGTATGGAAATCCAACATGGTCAAAACATGTACATGTGACTTTTCAAGCATCTTTCACATTTTCCATTTTGTATCCTTGTACCTTTAGTTGTTTGGGGAGTTCTTAACAAGCAGGTTCTGCGTAATGGGTGTTATTAGAATCATCAGTACTTTAAATATTGCAAAAAGTATTCTCTAGAAAGAAGTTCTCAACCACAATGTTTATCGGTTTACAAAGCCTTCAAGAAAAACTTGCTTCAGAAACAAAGTTTACGTTCAAACAGGAACGTACTGAAATAGGAGAAGTTTTAAAGAATAGCTACCATAAATAATAATCTGCTAGAGCAAGACTCATCAACTCTTCCAGTATTCTGTGCTTGCAATCACTGCTTTGAATAAAAATCAGTATGAACTTTTATCCATACTATGAAAGTGCTTCTTTTGAGGGTGGAATAGTTTCTAAAATTTTCATGAGCAGATTATGTTTCCACAATGAAAGAGAACACATTTTTATCAGGAGTGCCAGGAGACATGGCCAGCACTGGAAATCTGTTTGATCAGTTAACAAAATCTGCAGCCATTTTACCATAACTCAAGCATTTTACAAGGAGGAATATAAGTGTTTAGTGTAGCTTAATCTGCTCTTGGGCTAATGAAGAGAATAAAAGTTATTAAAGTTGTATCAGTGTTGACGGAGAGGATGCAGGTGGGAGCTGGACAATCTTGTGCCAGCCCTTCTCCGCTCAGCCCCCCTTCCCCGGGGCAAAGCACTAGCCTGCTGAGAACCCACATGAGCGGCCTATGCGAGGACTGAGGCTGAGATCCCAGCCGCTCCAACCACCCCCTCCTGCCGACATCTCATTCGTCATGCCGTGTGTTGGCACAGCGAAGGATAAACCAGTCCGATCTGTGGGACAGGCGGCGAAGGGCACATGAGAGCAGCTTTCCCACCGGAGTTCCTGGACCAGCACGTTCAGATTAGAGGAAATTTGTTTCACAATATTGTGGCCTCCTGCTTTCCAAGGCTGGGCCCGCACAGAAGGCAGAAGGAGAGATTTGGGCGGTGGCCAAACCTTTTCAACGGGCTCCTCGTATCGCGCCACATGTGCCGAGTTCGACTCCCCACTGATCCTTCTAGCTTTATAGCCTCCCTGCCTGATGGAACAAATGCTACACTGCAGAAAATAAACTTATCTCATTTGGATGACAACACGTTCCCCCAGGTTATAATGTTGCACCATTTTGAAAAGGCAGACAGGGTCAATTGTACATTTCCAGCTCAAACAGGGAGTTTTTTGCTGTGAAAATGCCTGTCTCACCACATGCCCGACAATGAATTTGGAACAATTTGCCTTATTGACTCCCTTGGAGCTTAGGCTAGTGTATTCCCTTAGTGTTTTGATAGCGTGCTCTTTTTGTCTGACATATATTTCAAAAGGACCCTCCCATTTTCTTTTTTGTGAAGAAGCAGCAACTCATCTTATTTCCATCCAGTACATAACAATGTGTGTGTGTGTGTTTTGAGGAGGACGTATCACATGATTGATGACCTTTGTAGATTATCCCCAGTACAAAAGCCATCATTGAACAGCAGGGCTGCCATTGTGTGTGGGATGTCTCCCATTGATTTAAGTAGTATATTTTCATGATCTATAAAGAGACCAGCTGGAGAGAAAATTGTTTGCTCTCAAACATTTAGTGTCTAAAAGCCATCACACTTGTGATTAGAAAATGATCACCACTCTTCCACTTCTTTTTCCCCTCATTGAACAATACTCCAGTTACAGCCTTGTGTGCATAGTAAGAATGATAAAATAAAGGCTGTGCATTACATCTAAAAAGCAAACCCAAATGATCGAAAAGCAAACATTGTTACCCCTGTGGTCTCTACATCACAAATAAGATGTCATTTGCAGCACTTTGAAGAATTTTACCTTTGTCTCGTTTCCCGTCATCTCATTTAATGCCTTAAGAAGACACATGGTTTTAAACAAATAACTCTTCAGTATAATGCTCTATAATTTCTGTGATATTATGGAATACAAGATGCAATCTTAAACCAAGGCATACTGATGCTTTTGAATATCTTAAAAATACCAATACTTCATAACTAAAGAGAGCCGATATACTGTACCATGACCATGGACATTTTGTATTTTACTGACATGTCATAGCAATGACCCAAAAGCAAAGTATTTAATCTCATGCCATGCTATGTAGACACTTTACACTAATGAAGATTAATTTATTTCAAAATACCGATTTTTTTGGAGTGGCGATTAAATTGGGAGACCTGGTTTTATTTTTAGATTAAGGTCCTTTTGATATCAACATGGGCTTTTTTGTATTATACAACATACTTAAAAGCTTCTGTTTGTGGTATTTCATATTCCAGTGCCTTAAAATCATATCTGTTCTGGTTCTATGTTGATGGATCTGCTGGTTGCCATCAGACCTTATACTTGTTTTCATAAAATACTGGTCTATTAGGCATGTCAAATTAAGGTCATTGTAGGGTTGCGATTATCTTTTTTCCTACTATTTAACACCACAGATAGAAAACCAAAATATATTTATTTACAAGGAGGCTAGTACAAAACATCCTGAGGTAGATTTTGTACTGGAAAATATTGTACAATGTATATTGTAATATTGTAAAACGGACAAAAATACAAATTTACAAAATTGTGACTCTCACAAGATAGACAGATAGAGCGTTGATCTTCCAGTCCGGGTTGGTTAAATAATTGATTTTATGTAGGCAGAAAAGAAAAATTTACTACTGTATACTGAAAAAAACTGTAGTGTCTCATGTATAGTAGTCCTTGTATCAGAAACAGAATACCAACATTTTCCTTTTTATTTCTTATGTCTTAAAATGTTAGATGAGCCTACGTTGATAAACCGATCATTTAAAGAGTGACCATCTACATAAACAATTGGCAATGTTACCAACTGTTAATGATCAGAACTATTATAACATTTAATTTCTAATTACAGTACTAGAACCTCCGCAGAGACAAGGAATGAAGTGACCATTCTTTGCTCAGGTTCTGAATCTTTTCTTATGCTCTCTTTAGCCAGCCTTCACATCCATCCCTATAATAGAGCTCTTCTCTCCTCAGTGGACCTATTAAGCACAGATTTGTTTTCATCCCACTGACATCCTAAAAAGAGGAGAGCTCTTTTCACACAAAAGAGCCCAGAAGAGCCATGAAACAAAACGTGAATAAAAAAGCCTTTCATTATACACAAATTAATTCTCTCCTGAGCCGTTGCGTCTCCATCTTCTGGCAAAGAATTGGAGTGTCCTAATTGCTTTCACTTAGCCTCCGTGCTTCTCAGCTATCAACTTGCTTCTATTTAATTCAAGTGCCACAAGATGGGGGAGAAAGTAGCCGCTATGGCCCTGGAGCATAATAGACAGTGGAGGGGATACTCCCTCCAAATTGGAAAACACTGGGCTATAGATTAACAGAAATGAATACCATTAGCCTGGCAATGAGGAAGTAATTTCCCCCCCCCTTAGGTGTTTTGAGAGGCAGTGTCAGCCTAAGAAGGGGTGGCAACTCTGTTTGATCATGAAAGGCTCTTCTTAGTTGACCCTTATGAATTTTTTAGGAGCTGAGGGATTTGAAACAATATTTAGAATCAATTTACTGTTTTTAATAAATAACTGAAAACATGATTTGTAAAAAAAAAAAAAATCCCTGAATTAATTAAGAAGATTAAAGTCATGTCATATCAGTAGATGTAATGACAGAGACAAAACCAAAATTATTATTATTATTATTATTATTATTATTATTATTATTATTATTATTATTATTATTATTATTATTATTATTATTATGTGGATCAGGTTGTCTCAAAAGGGATGAATGGGACTTGCTAAAAAATAAACAGACTAAACACATTAAAGTTAGCCAGAAACTGAGTCTCCTGATATTTAGTCCTACTCTGATTATTTGCCAGAAAATTTTCTGAATCAAAGCTTTTCTAGAGGCTTTAGAAAGAGGAAACTAAACTGTAGGCACATTTTACTTACAGTATGTTTTATAACCAAATTTGTCCAAACTTTGTTGTAAATGCATGTCTCCAGGCAGCAGACTGATGTGTATTGTAGACGCAGCAAACATCTGCAGACATGAGACTGTTCACTGATCTTGATCAGGAAAGGCTGTTTTCACACTCCTGCAGCTCAGAAGATGAAAGTGAATGACAGGTGCATGAAATAAAACCCATCATAAATAAGAGCTTTTACTGTTGTATTTGTTAAGGGATGTTCAGCAAGTTTGTTTATCCCTAGGCTTTAAGTTTGCCTGCAGACTTTACGAAACCTGACAGGTATCATGACCATGTGACTGCTGTCCAAACCCAACAAACTCTTCCTCCTCTTCACTTCAGGTTAACCAGGTGTAATTTAAAATCCAAAATTCCTGACAGTACACTTTGTGATGCAATTGCCTGTAGGTTCTGCATGGCTGTTTGGATCAAAGACTGGTTATCTCTTCCATTGAGCTGTTTTAACCTCTGTCCACTTTCATCACAGGACGGCAGCAGTGAATTTCCGAAGCAATCAGGACTAACGTTTCCTGGCAGGCGTATACTACCACCTTTTAACAAACCAATATGCAAAGCCAAGTAGAGTTTTAAATCAGTGCAAAAAAGATAAAAAATTTTATTTTATTTTACATTAAACAGACTCCTAGTAACACTGAACATTTTCTATGAACATGTTATACATTTTAGTGCAAAGCATTTTTTTATTTGCTAATGAGTTTGATCTTTTTAAATGTGATTTCCTTTAAACAAGTGTGAAATATGCCACATGTAATTGGATTACAACCACATTGTTCACTTCCACATTTGTTGCACAGCTGTGTTCATCATCATCAACTCTGACAAACCAGTAGCAGAAACATTTTCTACTAAAATCAAGCATGCTGCAGAATATAATGCCAAAGAGAATGTAAAGATTTTAATGTAATTTGTTTCCAAATTTGAAAAAAAAACTAATCTGAGCCCTTTCTTGGGAGACTTTGAGATTTACTGCAGCATGCAACTTTATTGTCACTAAGTCAAATCTCATCTGACAACAATATTTTATATGATGTATTTTCAAATTACAAAACAGAAAATCTCATCAAACTATGCTGCTCTGCATTTTACTCAATACTCAAACACAATATTCATTATTTAGTGACACCAAGCCTTGGCAGCACTTCGGTCTGGAGAAAGGAATTGGCTAACTTCCTAAGGTTGTTCAATGTCTGGTATTTGGGGTAAATTGAGTTTTTTTTTCTCTCTCTCTTTGGTGGGGTGAAGGATGAGGTGAGGGCACATCTGAGGATTTTTGAATGCTGAGACGGGCCAGCTGTGTTTATGGATTCTCAATGCACCTGCTGGGGCTACAGAGCAAGTGCACCAAGGGGATTAAGCACCAGGGCACTGGGGCACTGGGAAAAGTAGAACAAGGAACAACAGATCCATGTTAAGGAAGCATGTCAACATCTCCCAGAGGACTTTTTCACATTGTCATGTTTAACCAGAAATGTGAATGTGTTTTATTTGGAATTTTATGTCCTAAAACAAATAAGCTCATATACTGTATGTAGAGCTAAATGAAAACTCCATGCACAAATAAAAAGATGATATGTGTGGGATTTACTTCATCTAAGTTCCCTCACATCACTTTTTCAACAATCTCAGCAGGAAATATTTGCACATCTGAGATGAGATAAAAAAAAAGTTGCCCATTAGAAAGACGGCAACTTTGAACAAATATTGCCACAAATTATTAATTAATTTATTTTTGGACTTTTACTTGGACATTCTAACATACAAATATGCTTTGGTCTTAATTGGCTGCATGTTTAGGGAACATGCGCCCACTGGCTCCTTAAGAGGTTCATCTATCAAATGTCCCAGGCCCATAGTATCATCCTTCCATCACCTTGGTTCACTGTTGTCATGGTGATTTTCACACTAATCTGCTCCAACAATTAAATTGGAAATAAATAAAATACTGATTTTTTAAAAGAGTTGGTTGCACTGGATTTTATTTAGAGGTATCAGAGTAAATGGGGCATGCCACAGATTTCCAATTTCTCTTTCAAACAAAAATGTTTCAAAATATTATTATAACATAAGAAAATGTACAAAAAAAGTTATGAATACTTTAAAAAGGAACTGTATGTTAAAATCAATCTGAGAAGAAGCATTTAAATGTAGCATCTACAGGCATTTATGTTTTGCTGGAGTGTGTTAATTCTTGATTACAATGTTGACATTTTACTTGGAATTAACCTGATTAATGTCACCGAGCATAAAACCCTGTAGCTCAGCAGTTCTCATGATCACAGGAGATGGATTAAGAAAGAAGGCTTTCAAATTGAATATACCTCTCCTTGCTCAGCATGCTAATTGTGCCATTTACCACCACTTGAGTCACTGACCAGTGCTATTTTGTCAAACTAATGATGATGCACAGCCCAAGCCATCCCTTGATAATTAAACTAAAGTTACGTGTCTTTTTCTGTGCTTGCTTTTTTGTATGCCTGTTGTGTAAATGAACAAATCTGCATGGAGAAATATGGGGCTGCAGTCATTTGTCTCTTCAAATCAAGACTTATTGTTTTAGAACCCCTCTCTATCACCTGCTATATTTTCTCAAAAGTCAGAAATGGAACCCCTTCATTATGTCCATATATATTATTATATTCATAAAATGCTGTGCATGTCATTGGGTTTCTGATTAACATGGCTGTAACTTGGAAGGAAAGTGATATAATTTATTACGCAACTTTGTAAGGATAAGTTTAGGCAAACCAAGCATAAAGCATAAGCATTTGTTAGAGTGACCCAGTCAAAGTCCAGACCTAAATCCAATTGAGAATCTGGGGCCAAACTTGAAAACTGATGTTAACGCCAATCTGCCTGAGGTTGAAGTGTTTTATTTAGAAACATGGGCAAAATTTTTTGTTTCCAGATGTGCAAAATTGGGAGAAAGATTTTAATTGGCATAAAAAGCTGGTTCTACAAAATATTGACTCATATTTATGTCATATTTATGCTCTGAAAACAAATGTGCAACATATCTTTTGATTATTATTATTATTATTTTCTTCTACTTCATAAATAACACTAGTAAACTTTGAAAAAGTCTTAATGAAGGTGAGCCTGTGACAAAAATGGTCTCAAAAATGCCTGAAACAGCTATTTTTGAAGTTGTTTCATCTAATTTTATTTGTGCTTTTTCATAAAGCTAAATCCATCATTTCATTAACATTTTGCAACAGTATGTTCATAACTCCTACAACTTCAAAATCTAAGGCTCCTAGTGGCTCACATGGTTAACATACCAAATGGGTGTAAACCCTTTTGTTCTTTAACCTTAAAAGCTATATCTTTCTAAACTTAAACTAGCAGGGGTTTAAAAATGTAGCATCAAGTATTAAAATGCAGATGTACTTCAAAGCTTTTCCCTCTCTGGCCTTAGTGCCTCCAACATTACTGGGGGTTTACAATGATATGCCCATAAATCCCCCAGTAAACATGTTACATTTGTTCTCAGGCAGAATGGCTCTGCAGAGCTCTTCCTCTGAGATGGCGAACCTGATCGAGCCAGGGAATAAGTAAATGAATAAATAGGCTGATGCTGAATTTTCCCCTCACTTGCCTCCACTGACACAAATAGGATCTACAGTAATTTATAATGCTGTTAGAGAGGCAGCTCAGTCTCTAACCGAGGTGTCTGTCACCTCGCTTGCAGAAGGCCTTTCGGTGTTGGAGTGAAGAACCTGCAGCGACGCAGCTTTCTGCTTTACTATTCTGTGCACACAACCCAAAGGCTAAGTGACATCAAGCCTCATTATTGTCATCACATGCCACATTTGTAACTGCTTAGCGAGCAAATTGTGATAAAATAGACCGATGCCCCCTTTGAGCTTCTCTGGCTGATCAAGCTGGACTTTCTATAATGTTTGTATAGGAGAAAAAGGAGAAGAGGTCTTTTGTTGGAGAAATTCCGATTTTTTTTAATATCATCTACTTTTTGATGGCTAAGCATCGATGGAGAGATTCCAGCAGAAGCCAGAAAGTTGGAAAAACTTGACTAACAATCTGACATCTCTCAGTTACAATAATGTTAAAGAAGACTTTATTATTTTTAAATGGTAAATGGACTGAATTTAGCACTTTTCTAGTCAAAGTGACCATTCTACAATATACTAGCACCCATGTGCGGTTCAGCGTTCCTGGATTCACCTACTTACTTACGGATTTCTCTGCGGAACGTGACTCTAAACAATTTGTAGAAAACCTATTTGCAGATCTTTTTCATATAGCATTTTTAAGATGATTGAAAGAAAATGTATCTTTGGAAGCTGAAATACGAAATGCTACTCTACAAACTATTGGTTGGTGTTTGCAAAGCAACCAATCCAGGAGTGCTATTTATTTTCCTTGGGTCTAATACTACCACTCTTGATGGTACAGCCAAGTGCTAAGAAGGGTTTCAGTGTGCATATTAATGCATATTAAGGTAAATGTATTTGTTTCTCTCATGACCTGGATGCATCATTACATCCTTCAGTTGGCAAAGTGGCTAGTTAGTTAAAATATGATAAATAAAGTTGGAGTAACATATCATTAGAGCTAATCACATCACCTGATGTCCTTATAACTTTAGAAAACATATTGGTCATGACAGAAAGGTTAAATTAAGTTTTGCAGAGAAGTACTATGACAATTACACATGGCATGTCAAATTGACTAAATGTATAAAGAGTCCTACAAGAATGTCAAGATTTATTACATAGATGTAAATATTTTTAATGTTTTGATAGACTGGTTAAAAATTAAAGGTTCGGCATTGTGAGTGCAAGTTTTGATAAAAAATAAACAAGCAAACAAAAAACTGACATTTTAGGCCATAGGTATTTGTGTTTATGAAATCACATTCTTGCAAAAGAAGTGAATGCCTCACAATGCAGCGAAACATCAGTTTGTAGTCTTTTTCTATGTAAAAAGATACTGTTGAAGATTATGTTTAAACCTCAAAATCCTTCAGAAAAAGATGTATTGAATGCCTATGTATCTTTTTCCTAAGAGGCCTTGAACTAACCCGAATCCATCAGAATTTTTTTTTCCATGTGCTGATTCTACGATAGTCTAAACAGAGCATTCACCGGCATTTGTCAATATGTGTGACATTTCAGTGCCGTTTCTTGTAAGCTTCCGCACATCTTCATGTGCCAGTGATTCGGTTCCATTTTTTTAAAATCAACATGCAGGCATAATGAGGAGGAAAATCTCCTGCTTGCATCAACCTCAATTTGGTGAAATAAAAACCTGTCTTAAACAAAGGAAGAGACCCCCATGGTGTCTGGGTCTACAATTTCTGTCACGTATATTCCTCAGAGGTTTCATGTGACAAAACACAGAAAGTTGCTTTGTCCCTCCTCTTGTCACGTTACACCCCTTACCCATAGTTTTTTTTTCCTTCCTCCCTTTCTGTTGTCTGGCTGTCTATGCTGTCAGCCCATAGCCTGGCACCTGCTCTCATGTTCCTAATTAGTCTCATTTAATTAATTATATTCTGCGGCACATCTCCTTACTTCTGGCTTCCTCCGGATTGTGTCGGCTTTGTTTCAAACTTGAGGGAACGTCAGTTCTCAGTTGGGTGTTGCTGTTCAGTAAGCACTGGGACTTTCATGTGAGGACAGTGAAATAGGTGTCTGAGGTTTGCAACTCCCTCAGCATACCATTTATCATGTCTCTTCATGACTTTTCCTTGCATTTTCTGCATCATTAAAGTGCTTCGTAATAGCCTTTGGGGAGCTTGACATTGTTTTTGCTTTTGGTTGTTGTTTGATCTCATGAAGGAATATCTGATAGCGTCAGCAGCTTCCCAGCTGCTACTTCATCCTCCTGTTACACTGGAACGCATGATGAGCTGAAGAAAAGGTTTCATCAAATATTTAAAACTTGATCAACACAGCACAATAGGGAGAGATCAAACCTTTGACTGCAGCGGTCAACCACAGACTTATTGGGTTTCAAGCACAGAAAACAAAACTGCATCAGTAGTCTGGCAATAGTAGCTCTTGTGGTACAGAAACTGCAACAGGTTTTATTTTTCAAAAGAGTTTCTGCTTTTTTGATATATTTGATGGCTTTCTGGTAATTGCACTTGTTGGAACCGGCATTAATGTTGCTACAAATGCTACTTTCTGACAGGTTGACCTTTTTAAGAATAGAAACAGAAGGCCACTCCTCAACATGTTGAATGAGTTAGAAGTGCTTTGTAATACTTAGATTAACAAGTTTATTAATTACACAGTTAAAAAAACTAACAATTTCTTAATTAACGTTTAGCTGAGACTCAAAATATTTTGAACAGAATAGAATAGAATTATATTTTCCCACACTTTTGCAAAATTATTTCTTTTTTTTCTACTTTACTTAGTTTTGTCTTTCTTTTTACGTAACATAATTTTTGTTAAAGCTGGTGGCTTGGTGTTAATTACTGTTATTTTTATGGCTTCTTATTCTTGTGTTTTTATGATGTAAAGTACTTTGAACTGCCTTTTTGCTGACAATAAACTTGCTTGATGGATTGATTGATCATTAATTGCAGTGTTTAAAAGTTTTCTTTAGAAAATTTCTCCTCTTTATTTTGTAATAGCTCTTGGTTTTGATATGGCTGATCTGGCTGACTGCCCAGAGTGGCATTCCACTGGGGGTATTATATGAGCACCCTGAACAAGGTTTCCATTGGGAAATGGCAGAGGATGCCTCCCTGTTTTGTGCACAGAGGAAGCATCGAGAAACAAAATACAGAGGACCCCAGTATTGAAGGAGGTTAGGCACTACAACTGAATGCGAAAAGCTAAAATCTGCTAATACTGGGGCGTGCTGTGGTGGCGCAGGGGTTTAGCACGCCCCACGTTTGGAGGCCTTAGTCCTCGACGCGGACGTCGCGGGTTCGACTCCCGGTCCCGGCGACCCTTGCCGCATGTCTTCCCCCCTCTCCTCCCCCTTCCTGTCAGCCTACTGTCACAAAAAAATATGAGCCACTAGCGCCGTAAAAATACTCTCTGCTAATACTTGAGACCATCTTCAGATGCAAAATATACCATTATAATGTATTAATAAGCACAGTGCAAATTGTGCTATTATCTACAGTCTTCCTTACTGCTGCTCTACAGGATACAGCCAATCAGCAGCAATGAAAATGAATAGTGCTCCTGCATTGGCTGTTTTGCAAATGTCAACCAATAGCATGTCAAGTAGCATTGTGCCAAAGTATTTCAGCATCCCAAGCTGCATTTTTTTTCAGATATTTTTGATATGGTCTACAGGTAGATTTTTCTGCAAATAATTTGTAGTTCAACAGAAAAATCAGACCATAAGTCAGTCTGCAAATAATCAACCACATATAAGTGGGATCCACTATCACTGTAAGATGTGACAGGCTTAGCCTCACGTCTCTTTACTCTGTTACTAAATCTAAACTTCTTAACATTTTAAGGAAAAAAATATGTATTTTTAAATGTGTAATTTTTTTTTTGCTTCATTCTCATGATCCCAGTATTATTTAGTGTCTTGTTTCATGATCTGAACATATTGTGACCGTAAATGTGACTGTTTGCTTTACAATGGTTTTGCAAAAAAAGGAAGGGCTTGCTCACAGCACAATTCATCCAACAACCACCACAGTTAGTAAGACTCCATAGTTCTGGATTTACAATGAATCCATCCAAAGTAACAACATATTTAATGCGGGAAAACTTCAAATAATGCACGAAGCAGTGAGAGTTTATGACACCGTTATTTAGTTAAAAAATAAAAATAATTGTTGCACTGTTGTTCACTGACAATCAATTGTTTCATTGTCAAACAGAGTAACACATTTTGAACAACTCAGAGGTAGATAATTGAATGTTTATTTGACTCCAACAGCTGTTGCAGAAAAAATATTTTTCTGTTCTGTGAATAATTACATTTCCTTCTGCTTTGATTGTTTCTAAAAGGACCTGTTTGTGGAAAAGAAAATGACAAGAAGTCAAGTTGACAGGCCTGGAGTGAGACAGTTAAATGCCCCTTGCTGCTCTGGATAATTAATAAATAAAGTACCAGGGGAGTCCTGTCATGGCTTCCTCTATGACAGGGGCTGTCTCCAGTGCGCTAAAGCATTAAATGACCAATTCCTGTCAGGCTAACTTCCACTGCACTCCCCTGGCACCCTCTCCCTCATTCTCCCCGTCTCTCTCGTCTTCCTCCTCCTCTTCCTCCTCCTCCTCACCCTCACACTGTCTCCCCTTCTGCAGCGGCGGCGAGCTACTTTGCTCTCTTTGCTCTGAGTTTTTCAGCGACTGATGGCTCTAGTTCATTTCTGCTGAATTAATTGGTCCCTGAATGAATTCTGTTGACAGGGCAATTCATCATGTGTTTGGCCTGACAGTGACTGGGGTGTTGGGAGTGTGGAGGCGGAGGTGGAGAGTGGGGGGGAAGCTACAGGAGAAGCTGGGGTTACAGAAGGGGGAAAAAAGAAGGATGGGGGTTGATGGTTCTCCATCTATTATCTAGCCACAGTCTGCATTGAATTTCTCACTCGTTCTCTGAATATTTCCCAAACAAACAGGTCTGCCTGACAGCTCCAGCCGATTAGCGAGTTCCTCCGTCTGCTTTGGAGGGTATCCCCATTACCGACCAGTCAGGTAGCAAGGAACTATCAGCCTACGACCACCGGTGCCTGTTACAGTATGTGGAACCTGACAGGATCACTGAGCAAGGTGCACTGTACGAGGCTTTTAATTGCTTCATGTATCACACAATAGCCATTAGGGTAATTATTTACTGGTGAAGTGTAAATGAGGGCTGGCACAAGGCTGAGCCAGCACAGTTTTGGCAGAGGTGTGGCGCTCACCTATATAGATCTAATAGCTGCTAATTTGGTTCATTTGGAAACGCACCCTCCATCCAAACCCCTCTCCGGTTTTCCCTCGCTCACCTTCAGTCAATCAGGGCACCGATTATGTCCAATCAATCAATGCTCACTCATTAGGAACCTCCCTCCGAGTATCCTCTGGATGGCCTCATGCAGCGAGAGTCAAAAATTACCTCATAATTGCTGCTCAGGCATCATAACAAGCTAGGCTGCCCCTCTGACACGGCCATACAAACAGGTCTAACACAGGAATTGATGGATACTAGAGAAATCATATTATATATTGCCACATCCAATTAGATACAGCACATAAAGCAGCAGATCCATTCCCTCTATTCACAAACCGCAGCTCAGATGACACTCAGATAATATGAAGACGTGAAATGCATTTTTATATTCTCTCTTTCCTCTCTCTCTCTTTTCCAACGTCTACTTCGGGTGTCTGGACAAATGATAACATCCTGAGGATTTATTGTACATTTGACACACCAGTAACCAAATTATAATTCAGCTGCAGTCGGCGTATTTGCAGAACCACTGTATAAATCACACAGAAAGAGTGTTCAGTGTTAGTGCGGAGCGGCCCAAAAGGTCAGCAGTCAGATAAAAGGTGTGGTTTGATGTTATGCATGAAGAGCTTCTCACTTAGGATACCTGGGGGCTTCTAATTGCTGCCAAAACTATATTTAAACATATGTGATTAGAGATTCAGCCATTTTTATCTGGTTAGCTTTAAAATGTAATGAAAGATACCTACAGGTGGTTATCTCCTAGAAGTGTGATATTTAGTTCCATCATTCTTACCGTGAACTCTGACTTCCCTTTTCTCTGCTAAAGAAAAGTATTTCCACTGCACAACAACACACTCACCATGTTTTACCACAGAGATGATATGCAGTGTGAGTTTTCCATGTGTTGCATGCGCAGTCAGTGTTCTATATAGATGAGGAAGTTGTTTTGTTTTCTTTCTTCCCGCCAAGATGATTTTAGGTAAATGGCAAATGGGACTGCTTGCAGCTTTATTTCAACAGCTCTTTAAAAATCTACTCTTACTATTCAGACTTGTGGAGTTCACAGCTATCTTTCCACAGCTTGTCCCACCTTAGCTGTGTCTCTCTGCTGCGCCTGTAGTGTTACCCTGGATATTGTCTAATTTTCTGATAAATGTGTTGCTTGTAGATTGTAGATTAGCCGTGGTATGTTTGGAGTTGTCAATTGCTGCCAAGATGTTTAAGTATTAAATTTAAAATGATTAGTTAAAAATTTCCCTACCCTAACCTGTTACAGAATGCAAAGATTTGAGACTGGAGCAGAGTTTTATTTTACATCAGGACAATGATGCTGATCATACAGCGAGCCAGAGCTAAAATATAATGGTTGAGATTAAAGCATATTCAGTTGTTGGAATGGGATAGTTGAAATCTAGACCTGTGTCAATTAAGTGGGCAAGAAAAGCAGGCATAAATTTCATAAGCGGTCTACAGATGAGTGAAGCTGGTAGAGACTCACAAATTACAGCTGGAGGTGGTTCCACAGAGTATTGTGCATGTGCACACCACACTTTTCAGATTTTTATTTGCATTACATTTGAAAAACAATGAGTCATCTTCCTTGCAATTAATAACCAAGCATTACTTGTGCATATTTTGCATTGCATAATCACCGTATCTTGCAAAGTGACAAAATGTTCTTTATCTTGAACATTTTGTCACTAATACTTTTGATAAAGACATAAGAATATTTTTGCGTGGGAAACATTTTGTTTCACTTGTTGGAAAGATAAATATGTAACGTAAAAAAAATCTATACTAATGTTTTCTTCCTAGTACTAATTTGCTTTTGTATGATGCACATTTTTAAGATCCTGCCAAACGTAAGTGTTTTCATGTGGTGCAACTTTTAGTCCTAATGATTCAATTACTTCAGAAGCAATATGTAGAATGGGGTCCACTCATAAATGCAATTACCACGAATCAGTTTAGAAGTAAAGCATTAATCTCTGCTGGCTCTGGAAATGTGGACATAGTTACATGAAGCAGGAAAGTTAAAAAAACCCCATTTCTTTCAAATAAATTAAAGCTTCTTATCTAAAGTAAGCAATGAATCAAGATTTCTACACTTGTGCATTAAGATTATTACTATTTTGTTATTATTTTTTTAACTCCCTATTTAGCCTTCTGATAAATCAAACTTTTTTTGGTTTTAAAGATCAGTATTCAATTTCATTCAACGGAAAATCATCTTTTTTATGTTTGACGGGTTAAAACCGAGACAGGTGTCGATTACAGCCAATGAGATCTCCTTTTCTTATAGCAAGTTTACATAATTATGTATTTATGTATTTATTTATTTATATGTAGGATGCCTTTGTCATCTGGCATGCTGCACTCAATTTGAGCTTGACTGACAGATACATCCAGGTTTGCAGTTTATTAGTTTCAGAAGAGAGAGCCAGATCTGCCAATTTGGACAGGAAAGTGACAAAAAGTTTCCATCTAAATAGAATAATTCCACTTCTGGGAATTCTCACATGCAGAGAAAGGGAGAGTCCGATTCTGTCTTATTTTTTCTCCCCCTCCTCCTCCCTCTCTAACTAGAGCTGTGAATGGCAAACATACACGACAGCTAGAAGCTGACAGAATATCAGATTTTGACGCTTCGTGGGGGAGCCATGAAATAAACAAAAGGCAGAGAAATTGAATTACAAAGCAAGAGGAGGTTTTGGAGTTCTGCTAAGAAAGCTTAGCAATGATATTATGCCAGGTCAATTATGTCAAACTCCCTTTTGCTTTCAAGCTTTAAAACAATTTTTAATCAAGAAATGCTCCTCCTGCTGACATAAATTCTAATGCACGTACCACTTTATCATGTACTCACTCTGCCCAAATCCTTTGCAAATCACAAAACTCTAATCAAAACAGTGTCCACCTGTCATAAATCAATAACGATATAACTAAATCACAGAAGGTGGCAGTGGCAGAGGGATTACGGAGCAAAGAAAGAGCGAAAAGAAGCTCTGAGAGGGATTTTATGCATAAATCTCTCCCTGCAACTTGGCACAAATTGAATTCAGGCACAGTGCTAGAAAAATTAATTCAGCTTTACAAAGCGGGGAGAGGTTAAACACTTTATGTGCTGCTCAGTGATCCAAATCATGGAGAAAACATTCAGAGGCATTCTCACTGTAGTCTCTTTCTCTCCACTGTGTGATCTTTATACCTGGGAAGGAAATGTGTGTATTTTAAACAATACAGATGCAGTTATCTGTCATCTGAAGCTAAATTTGTAGACATTGCATACTTTATTAATTTATTTAAGAATAGGCGATTCACACAAAGAGGTTTTGGCTGTAAAATGTAGCTGAAAGCCATAAATGAATCATTCTGTGCACATTATAGTGTACTGGAAATGGGAATTTGGAATAATAATTTGGAAAACAATGGGAGCAAAATTTAAGCTCCCATTGACTTGTTCAGTTTTGAAATCCATCTATGTTTAGTTACTTTAGAGAAAAAATGTTGAGAAAAAACTATATCCCTACTGATAAAACCAATTGCAAGATTTTTCAATGTCGTGCAGTTCTGAAGTAGGTTCTGAGAGGCGTACATTTTGGTCTTCTCTTGCCAGAACTGTGGTTGCATATATTTGCCAACATGGCTCATGACATGCATTAAATTTCATGACTTCTCTTGCGTTTCTTTAAACATTGACTTTCTTTTTACCAATCTTCCATTAAAGCCAGGTTTGCAAACTTCCATAACCATTAATTATCCTGTCGAGAGATTCTCACACCTGAGCTGTGGATATCTGTAGCTCCTCCAGTAAACATGGTGATTTTGGCTTGTTCTTTGTTTAATACTCTTCATGCCAGGCCTGTTAGTTTAGGGAGTGGCATAACCTGGTAAAACCAGCCTCTTGTTCTATGCTTTGCTTCAGCAGAGGGTCTGGACCCTCAACTATTGAGAAAAGATTGTCTGCTGAAGGCTTGAAGCTTTAAACAATGGACCTTACCAAGCTCCGCCCACAACCGACCTAGAAAATCCCACCTGGCCTCAAGTCTCACAAACAAAGCCTCGCGGCGCTTTGTTTCTATGTAAACATGAGAGTATTTCTGAGTCGATTAGTGCATAATTTCACCAAATATCTGCTACAACAATGGACAGAGGAACTAACAAGTTCATACGAAGCTTCACTACATTGATGTTGTTATTTTCAGTCCTAACTTTTCATTTTGCAAGCTTTTAGGAGTTGTAGAGAGAGCCTGGTAGCTACAAGAGCTAACAGAGATGTTAGCTTAACGTCAAAGGAAGGAGTTACTTGCTCAGTTGGTTGATTCCACAGTTTTCTTATTAGAAAGACAGTTATGTCCGAGTTGAACAACTCGGCTCCTATTTTTTTTAAAAAATTAAATAAATTCATAATTGAAATATTATGTAGAAGAAATCAGCGGAGAGTCGTGTAACTGACTGTGCTGTGTCATTTAGCATTAGCACAGTGCTAACTGGTTAATGTTAGCTCACAAACTGAGCTTAACTGTTTTTTTTTTTTATAAAACTCAGCGAAAGACTTAATTATACAGCTGGTCACTTTCACTTCTAACATGGATACTTTTTTCGTTTTAAGTTTATGTTATTCCATCTTCTAACGGTAAAATTTCTTACTGCTGCTAGCGTTGACTTGCTAACAGTGTTTGCGAAACGACTCAGCAGAAAGGGCAAACAAACATAAACACAGTGGACCACCATAGTAGTGTTGACCCAGCTGCTCCCCTTAGACCTCAGACAAAACATACACTGCTTTTCTTTTTCGATTGTTGATGCGAAAACTTTCTGCCAGTCTGCTAGTCCACAATGTAGTCTGGCACTACAAGCTTGTGTTTGTGAGACAGCCACGCACGTG